>JBAMBR010004361.1:22500-112154 GCA_037044475.1 Zaprionus obscuricornis | reverse complement strand
TGGAAAAGTGTCGTTTGCTGGATGTGGCACAGGACACGACACGACTCGACTCGACAGAACAGAACAGAACAGAACAGCACAGGATAGGACAAGACAGGACACAACAAGAGTACGAACCATTCGGCCATTGGCCATTGGCACGTCCTGTCAGACGGGCAACATTTTAGCAATTATATTCGCGTTCGGGCCACATTACAACGGCAATTACACGCAGGCGACGGCAGCCGCAACGTGGGCGACAACCATACTCTCTCTCTCTCTCTTTTTCTCTGCCTGTATTATTCCTCCCTCCCTCTCACTCTGTGTGTATGTTGGTATGTCGTCGGTATCCTTGGCATCCCTGGCATCCTCGTCAGTGTCACGTGAAGCGGCAACGTGCTCAACCGACTGTCTGTCCGCTCGTTCGTTCGTCCGTCCGACAGACCGACAGGCAAACTGAGAGACAAACAGACGGACAGAGTGCCAGACACATACAACTGACGCACACAAAACTCTGATGGACGACAGTCAGCGCGCGTTGACGTTGACGTCGGCGCTGTCATTGACAGGCGAACCAGCTACAGCTACCAGCTCCCAGTTCCCAGCTCCAGCTCCAAAGCTCTGGCTACTGTTCATGCTTTAGCTCCTGCTGTTCTTCCTGCCCCTCGTATCACTCTTGCTCCTCCTCCTCCTCCTCCTACTACTGTTCCTGGCTGGTTGCCAGGCTTCAGCATTTGGATTCAAAGAATGCGAATTGCGAATACCTTACATAATAAATTGTTCAATTTTCTTCATTCCACATAACAATTCTGTTTCATTGCCAATCGTTCCACAGCTATAATTAAGAAATACTTTGCAATTCTTGTTAATTTCATTGCCAAGGCAATTAAAAAGTTGCAAAATTTCAAAAATTATTAGCACATAACTTGACAAAGTGTTCCATTACCATTTCGTTCCACTTGAATAATTGTTGTTTGAGAAAAGTTATGCGAATTTTATTGTGTATTAAAATGAACAATGTTCCTTATATAAAAATTCCTTTTTTCAGGCTGTTTCAATTCCAGCTGTTCCTACAGGCATCTATTAATTTCTTTATTAATAAGTCGCATAGACTTTCTGATGCTCTACAAATTATATATGAAAAAAAATAACCGCAAAAATATGAAATTTCAGCATATAAAGAAGTGTGTCTGTGTCCGTATATGTAGTGTGTGTGTGGGGGGGGGGAGGAGGGGGGAGGCAAATGAAATAAAATAAATGTATAAAAGCAATAACCAAGCGACATTACATAAAAATCTACTTGGCCCGGCTCCTAATGACTCTTGTCCTGTATGCGAGAGAGAAAGAGACAGACATAGAGTGAAAGAGCAAGAGCAAGAGAGGGGAAGGAGAATGGAGAAAGGAAGCGAGACGTGGGCCTATTTAGGCTTACATGTGTGCGTGTATGTGTGTATGTGTGTGTGTGTATGGATGGAATATGGCCGACACTTCCGTTCGACATGTTGCACATGTTGCTCCCGTTTCCGTTGCGCCACACAACAGCACTCTGAGCATACCCTGCAGCAGTCCCTTTTGCCTACTTGCCACCTCCTTACGGTTGAGCCATGTGGCCGTCCAGTCGCATAAAATACAATATACACAAGATTGTTTCTTTCTCTCTATCTCTCTCACTCTCTTTCTCCATCTCACTCACACAGTCTGTCGCTGTCTCACTCTTATGACTTGTTGTAATGGGTATTGCCATTTATTGCTGTTGCTGTAGGGTGTTGTTGTTGTCGGTCACGCATGGTGTTGGCTGTCGCTTGCTGTTTTTATTGCCAACGCTTCCTGCCGCTCGCTTGTTTCATAATTAATATCCTTTCACACATTATTATTACGGAAATGAGTGGGGAATACGCACACAAATATACAAATACATATACACATATACACAAATACAATGCATACAAATACAAATATATATTTCAATATATAGATCTTTCAATATCTATATATGTATATATTATAATGCATGCCATACCCTGTAAATCTTTAATTTTTACAAATTTTTTATTGCACTTTTCTTTACTATGCTGCCCCAAATTCTCTATAAAAACTCATACAATTTCGTGCATAAAAAATTTTTTATTTTTATTTAAATTTTAAAATATTTTTTTTTTTTTTTTGTACATTTGTTTTATTTTTTACAGCGTATCTTTTGTTAGACTTAGCCAGCACTGCAGCCTCTGCTGCCTTTACAGGCTTGTTAAGCATTTTATGTGTTTGGTTTTTTCATAAATTTCAAACGGACAAACAGACGCACGGATAGACGGGCGAACGAACGTACGTACAAAACTGCCGACTGACCCCGAACGCTCTCCGGACCCAACTACGGGCTTGTAATTAAAAGCTCATGAAAAGTGATTAAAAAGTGAACTGTGGCTGTGGCCAGCCCATCTGACACACAGACACTAGCACACACATGTGCCACACACTCACACACACACACACACACACACATATGTATGCACAGAAATTTGCCTATATATTTATTAAATTGTTGTTTTTTATTTTATTTTATTCTTTTTTTTTTCTTTGTTTTCTCATATTTTTGCTGCCATAAAAATGTCAAAAACATTGGGGAAAAATGCCGGACAAACAGCTGCTGCTCACAGCAGGAAAATTCCATGAAAATGCAAATTAAAGTTGCAAGAAACTTTAATGAGAAAACAAGATAAACAAACAACAAGCTAAAAGCATAAGTCAAATAAAGATTTTTCTAAAAATAAATATAAAGAGAAATAAAAATAAATATAAAGAGAAATAAAAATAAATATAAAGAGAAATAAAAATAAATATATAAAAAAATTATAAATAAATTAAAGATAAATTTAAAATAAATATAAAAAAAATTAAATGCAAAATAAATATAAAAAAAAAAACAAATTTAAAATAATTTTTATTTTATAAACTATTCTATAAAATTATTTATTTCTTATAAAATAAAAAACTGATATGAAAAATATATAAATGAATAAAACCTCAGCTGTAAAATTATACAAAAGTTGCATAAAATAATTAAAAATAAATTGAAACACATTTTTAAAAATATAACGTATAAAAATGACAGACAAAGAAACCACAAGAAGAAAAAAAAAAAAGCGAGTTAAGTTAAGGATCTAGCTCGATGAACATGTATAATAAAGATCGTTGCATATGATAATTCAATTTCATTAAAATATATTCGAATTACTACGAAATATATACAAATATACAAGTATATATATACATATATATATGTATATCTCATGGGTAATCTATAGCTCTATATCTTTTGACGGCTTGTTGAACTGTCACTGGCGAAACTGTAGAACTGCCAATTGAACGTTAACCGCAGACCGCAACCGCAACAATGTTTAAATTTCTCTAGCTTGTGCCGCAATTACAATGTTAACCCTTGGCTGACTCATAGTACGCAATGCCACATACATAGATGCCGGGAGGAGTTTTTTTTTTTTTCTTCCTACTAGCATTTAAGGATTAGCATTTAAGAATATATTTATGCTATGCATAAAGATATTTAAAGTGCCCCCTCGAGGACCACTCTCCACTATACTTCATCTCTTTCTTTCTCTCTGTCTTTGCATAGCGCATTTTGCGGCATGAGCTTTACACGCATGTGTCGCCCGTCAAGGATGACGCACGATTTAATGCTGATATAGGGAGCTACGGATGTTGTATAAGCCGTAGGCAGTAAGTGCGCTATAGGCCATAGGGAAGAAGTAGAAGGAGGAGGCAGGCATTGCTGCTGACTGTGACAGGAACTATCGCGCATGCATGAGTGGCATTTTCGCCGTCATTTCCATGCGAGACTTTTGCGGGCTTCGCGTGTTGCGTGCAATTTGCGTGTAATTTTTACAACAAGCGTACAAGAGGAGCAAACAGTGAGAGGTAGGCAGGGAGGAGGTACTACGCGGCTGCAACTACTGTACGCGAGTTCAGAGTACTGTGTGTGCTGTGCGCTGAGTCCTGCGTTCAGAGCGTTGGTCGTGTCCTGTGTGTCATCACAGCACATAAATCATAAGCAACAAACGCGAAACTGCGTCGCAGCGTAAACATAAAAATGGAAATGCGTAATTTATGCTGCGCAGGACGAAGCTGAGGCAAGCAACAAGGAAACATTGAAAAGATGGTAAAGTGAGTAAAACTGCTGCTGCTGCTGCTGGGTGGTTGCTGCGTACTGCGTATATAGTACAAGGCTGCTGTACAAAACTGTTGTACCTTACTGTACCGTTAGAAATCCCGTAAAGCTATAAAGCTTGCACTTTTTCCTCACACCAACAACAACAAGAACAACAACAACAAACAAGAAAAGTAAAAGAAAATGTTGAAAAGACACCACTTTGAAAGGCATCCGAAACGTCTGAGACGCAATTCGGGAAACTGCGTTGCGTTTGTCTTTTCTATTTGATTTTTATTTTTTTTTTCGGGCATTGCAACCCTCAGGCAATAGCATAACACATCCAAGCAACCCCCAAGATGATGTCCTTGGGCATAGTATAAGCGTACAGGATAACCGTGTTCGATTTTATCGCCTGTACCAACAACTTTTTGTCGTTTTGTTGTTACCATTGTAATCCTTGGGCTGAATCTTAATTCAATCAAGCGACGCATCGTTAAAGACAAAAATAGCATACAGTACAGTTTCTCACTAAACGCAGAAAAACTCGAAAAACTCCTTAAACAAATAAACAAAACATACGTTAAGCTGAAATCTCCGATTGTTTTCATAGTATTTGTAACAATGACAATCGAATTTTGAATGCTGTACATCAAATTTAAGTTAAATTGTAGCTACAACAATGTGAGTGCTCTGTAGTTTTAGAGTAGCATTATGTCTGTCAGGATCCTCGTTAACTATATATTGTAAAAACATTCTTGGAGGGACACTCAATGTCGAGATCCTTAAGGGAGTTCCCTTAAGTAATCCCGTAAATGCTGAAATAGTGTCCACCCATAGATGTCTCATTCTTTTAGAGTTGCCTGTTAAGGGAGCTTTCACTGTATCTCTATAGAAAATGTCAGATTACCAAAGATCTATGCTCATATCCTTAAGCCTGCTTAATAATACTAAAATAATACTAGAAGTTTACTTGAAGCTATCTAAAATGAACTGCACTCAAATTCTATACCTTGAGCTTGCCTTCTAGACAACACCCGCACAAATTCTAGTTTAAAGTGAGACTTTGGCTTTTTTTTTCCGCTGACTGATCAGCAAATTGTGCACTCGACTTGATGCGAGCTCCAGTTGCAAAAGTTGCCAATCAGTCTGTTTCTCTCTCTCTCTCACTCGCTCTTCATATCGCTTGTGCTGTGGTAAATCTAAACCAAAGTACGTTACGGCCACACAGTGAAGACTGACACACACGATAGTGACAGGTCGGTCAGTGGAAAATATGAATACCACTTGAACATGTTAACCCCGAAAGGCGTTTATAAAACTGTCCAAAGCTATTAATATCAAAAATTCCGCACAAACTGAGCTAGAGAGATAGATATACAGAATAAGAAAGAGTAAGAGAGAGAGAGAGAGAGAGAGAGCAGAAAGAATGAAAGAGGCAACAACTGCGCAGTTGTTTAGCTTGGAAAGGACTCCCCTTTTTACACTGCTGCCTTGCGTCCTTATTCATATCCTGGGGCCAGGTCAGCCTATGAATCGCAGCGAGTGGCATGTTTGGCGTCCATGAGGCGGAAATGAAAAGCGCATGGCAACAGTGCAAAAAGGGCAGAGTGAAGAGAGCGAGACGAGGAATGGCTGGTAGAGCGGTGTACAAGTAGAGACTGGTCACTAGTTGGTTGGAGTATTATCAACAGGCAAACACATACACACATACAAACATATATATACCGAGAGCCAAACATATAGAGCGACCCTCGAGGGTGGCCCAGGCTTTTGTTGCTTGAAAGCTAAATGCTATACGAGCATCTACGCGCCATGTGTCCTTTGTTATTTATGATTAAAAGCGCAAGGACTCGTCAGCACACACATGTATATATATATATATACATAATAACACTCAAACACACACACATACACATACATACACATGCATACACGCTCACATTCACATAAACTCTCACATACACAGGTCTATTTACATATGTATATGCTCGGGTTTTTGTATGCTAAATATAACGCTGCATGTGTCCATACACGTCCATCACTTAATCACGCCACCACACTCACAATATTTTTACCCCTTCCCCATACTTTCTGGCACTCACTCTGCCTCTCATTCATTCCTCGTCTTTCAATGTTCACCCTACTGTGTTGGGCATAAATGTTTCCCCAGGTAACAATAAGTTGAAATTTAAAATCAGCTTTAAACTTGATTTAGGATTCACATAATAGCATCTGCTTTTGTATAACAGTTTTCTATGATATTGTATAGAAGTCTAGAAGTTTCTTTTTGATGCATAAAATGTCTGTGAAACTAACTTTTGTATAACAATTTTTTATATTAGTAGAACAGATTTAATATTTGTCTTTGTATAACAATTTGAAAATTTGTATAACAGTCGTAAATATTGTAGAAATGTTGCTAAAATCTGTAGAACAGCTATTTCTTAATTAGTATAACAGTTTTGAAGGTTAAGAAAGACTTTTAGAAGACTGTATAATCAATATTAAAATCTATAAAACTATTTTCGGGACCAGTATAAAAGTTTTCGACTTTGTTTAACAATTTTTAAGATTTGTATTCAAAAATTGTAACATACAAAACTTTGAATTTAAGTTGAAAGCTTAAATTGATTGTAGCTCATAGCGCTGATTATGCTGGCCGAATGTTCAATGGGTTCTACTCCGTAGCGAGAAAAGGGCGAAAACAAAATATAAAAAAAATTGCGTGCGAGGATTTCGCAATGTTCATACGCTTGGTTAAGCCGCTGCACGCACATCCTTGCGCACATCCTGGACGGACCTGAACCAGAGCCTTGGTCTGGCCATCGGTCTGGGTCTCGGACTGTGCCTGGACCTGGGCCTGGGCCTGGGTCTGGGTCTCGACTGTTGTGGCATGGCGTGAGTGAGTTTGGTTTTTATTTAATTTCAGCTACATGAATGTGCATGTATGTACATGTCGCTGTGACTGTGTGACTATGCTCGTGTGTGTGTGTGTGTAAATGTGTGTTTGTATGTCCAGCGGCATATCCTTTCGCCCGCTCACTGAAATATGCAAATAAGTTAATTTTTATTTATTCTGTTTTTTTTTATTCAGCGTCGCGTTGTGTCGCTTTTGGGTTCATATCCTTAGAATTTATGATGCAATCTGAGTGAGAAAGACGCGCAAAAAGATATATATAGAGAGAGAAAGAGACCGAAAGAGTAAGAGAGAGATAGAGTGTGAGAGCAAATGGTTTGCTGGCAGGTATCCTGCTGGCGCGTATCCTTGGTTTCAAGTTTTCGCATTATTATGATCTCTATTTTATGCGGTGTCCTTTGTGTCTCTCTGTATGTTAGCGTACGAGTGTATGTGTATGTGTGTGTGTGTGTGTGTGTGTGTGTGTGTTGATGTGCGGTATGCAGCAGCCGTCAACGTCAACGCAGCTCCCCGAGGCATGTCCTGCATGTCCAGCATGTCCTTCCATGCCATTAAGGGTGGTTAGTTAGGCCCTGGACAAAGCATTTTATTTGAGCTTTTTATTCGCTTCAATTCGCTTCTTTTTTTTTTTTGCCTCTTTGTGTGTGTTTTTTTTTTTTTGCTTCCACATTCGACTCCTTTCGGCGTCGAGTCCTTTGTTTGGCGAAATGTGTGTCAGTGCGTCAGTCGGTTGCCAAGCACTTGGTTCAACTATTTCCGGTTTTAATATGCGCACTGCCTTTCACATAGTCATCCTGCAGCCTTCAGCCTTCAGTCTTCATCCATTGTCCTTTGTTCATGCTGCTTGTTCCCCCGTCTAGGTACAGTTTGCACATGTTGAACGTCGAACTGGTTCCATATTCTATTATTCCTTCTCCTTCCTGCTGATGCTGCTGCTGCTGCTGCTGCTATTGCTGTTACTCCTTGGGCATATTATTAACTTTTGTGTCTTGCCTTTTGGACTTGTCGACGCGATGCGCCAAAGGCCAAAGAATGAACTAATCAACTCTGATTTATGGTCTTCAACAGATTCTACGTATCTCTAAATATTTATTCTCAAATGAACTGAACTGATTCCAATTATAATGATAACCAATTATAAGCTAAAGAATGAAGCATTGTTCAAGTATTGTTTAGGTGTTGACTTCATTAAAATATTGTAAGAAACTTTAGATATGGCGAACTTTATATATATATATATATTTGTATGTTGCAGCTGCTTAACTTGATTTCCTTATAGATTCTCTATAGGTTATCTTTAAATTCTCTGTTGCATTTACATTATTTGTGTCGTGACAGAGCAAAGTTCAACATAAATCGCAGTCACAATTCGTAATTCGTAAATCGCTCAACGAGCGGAGAGATTGTAAGATCAATCGATCGATCGTTGGAACAATTTGATGCACGACAGATTTGCGATGAAAGAAAATCATTGAGCCGAACATTGAAGTCAAACTTCAGGCAATGTGCCATCAATTAAAGTAATTTAAAGGCAGAAGTAGAACTAGATCCACAAGCTTTGAATCAATCAGCCAGAAAGAGTTAAGAAAAACAGAAGAAACAGCTAAAAGCTGAACAGTAGCAGCATAAAAAAAAAAAAATCAAAGAAGAATATTGGAAAATAACAGAGAACGCACAAGTCATCATTAACCAAAACAGTAGCTTTAAAGAAAGAAAGAAAGAAAGAAGTAGGAGTAAAAGAAACAGAAGAAGTAGAGATGAAAAAGAGTAGAGTTAACAGAGGGGAGAAGACAGAGTGAAGCAGACAAACAGCAGCAGCAAAACACGATTAGAATGGTGAGTGGATAAGCGTGTCTGGCGGCTATAAAAGTGTAATATCTGTAACTCATTAATGACAGCATTGAGCAGGAGAAAGATACTGAAAGATACAAGAAGAGACAAATACATAGACAAAGAGAGAGAGAGGTAAGATGTACTGAGACCTAGACTAGAGTAGAGTAGAAGCAAAACTTATTAGAACCTTGGAGATTGTTTCAGCATGAAACAAGAATAATAATAAAAAAAAAAAACAACAGAAAATCTGCTAGAAATTCAAATAGGCTTCGACTACTGCATCATAATCATTGTGACAATAATGATGATGATTATAATGATGATAATGATTATAATGACGAGTTCGACTTCGACTGCGACTGGTTCCAATCAACTGCCACTTAACTAAATGACTCTGCGTCTTATATGTGTTGCGTGTGTATGTGTGTGTTTCTCTTTCTCTCTCGCGCTCTGTCTCTGTCTCTCTCTCTCTCTCTCTCTCTCTCTCTGTCTATGTATATATGTGTGTTTGTAAGAGTCCAAGCGATTTTATCACGAGTGACTGATGAATATGCCATTAAAGATATACGAGTACCACGTACCACACGACACAACAGACACACACACACACACACACACATCACAGTGGGTAAAGAGGTAGACGTACAGTGGGACAGTCGAACAGACAGACAAACAGACAGTGAGACAGAGGAACACAACGAGTGGACTGACTAAACGGAATATAAAGCAGACACATACAGACAGAGGCACAGACAGACACAGAGGTAGACAAATGACCAACTGACAATAATGAAACTGATTTGTTGCTTTTTTTTCTCTCTTTCTCTCTTTCTTTCTCTCTGTCCCCCTTTTTGCTGCCCCCTCTCTCACTCGCTGTGGTTTCTTCTGCCTCGTTTGTTGTTTTTTACTTAAATTTTAGCTATAATTTGAATTTTTTATTTGCTGTGTATATTGCTGCAATGAATTAGCTGAACTGTGAACTAGTTCCAAATAATAAATAATTCACTACATATTCTATTGCTAGTATTTATGAACTAGTTCAAAATGGAAATTAACTTTGTAAAGCTTCAATTGTTAATATTTGACAACTAGTTAAAATTCTGAGTTAAGAATTGCTTTGGGAACTAGTTCCAAATAGTAAAAAAAAAAGTTAAAATATGCGAAGTACTTCTATTATTGGTATATTGGAACTAGTTCAAGTACTAACTAAGAACTAAACACATTTAATGACTTCAGCTAACTTATGCTAGCTAACAACTAGTTCATGCAGTGAGTTATTTATACTAGTTCCAATTGTGAATTTTGTTAGTTTTTCGCAATTTATACATTTAAAATAATTTTGAAAATGTTTTCAATAGATGAACTAGTTGCAATTGTTAACTATATGTAAAAGTTTCTACATTAAGCATTTGGTTTTATTATTTATAAGTTTTGTGCGTTGAACTAGTTCCGGACAAGTCTTTAGATCCAATTGAAACTTGATTTAATTTGATTTATAGTATTCCTTTAGCTTTGATATTTGCTTTTATGCCTTGCTGTATACTATGCTTCACTAAGTGAACTCCAGTTAAATCGTTTGCCATGTTGAATATATATAAAGTGTAGTCGTAATTTTCGAATATGTTTCAGACTCGTAAATCAGTTAAGTCTCAGGAAAGGGAACTTAATAGCGAAGCAACCAGAAAAAAAATAACAACAACAAAAACAAAAACAGACACAAAATGGACCTCACCCTCTTTTTGGTCAATTTATGATTGCCACACTAATCACAGTTGGCTTCAACGGGTTCGACAGCCCGTCGCCATCGTCCACACCTTCCTCTCCTTCTTCTCCTACTCCAACTCCAACTCCAACTTCAACTGTTGGCAAGTTTTGCTGCTCCCACTCCTAAAGTTAACTATCAGTTGCAGCCCTTTTGCGAGGGCTTTATGTAAGCCATGGGATATATGATGACAACAACATACGAGTTTGCAGAGAGAGCGAAACGTATGAAGAGTGTGGCAATGAGGGAGGGGCACTGCTACTGTGTCTTGTCTTTTGTCTATTAGTTGGAGGCCCTTAATAATATTGAACTCCAAAAGCCATCGAGTTGTTCAACTCCAAGTTTGAACTAATAGTGAACGCAAACAAATCGAGGGGGGGTGATGTGTGGTAGTGAGGGCCGTCTACCTCAGAGTGTGCCATTAATTGTTTTTTTTTTTTTTTTGTAGTTGTTTTTGTCTCAAGTTTGGGCCAACTTTCGAAAATTGTCGGTTAGTTTATTTTTTTGTATTTTTTTTTTTTTTTTTTGATAAATGTTGCGCTCTGAAAATATTAATTACACTTTGCGTTTGGGTGTTGAATTTTGCCTCGAAAATTTATTGTAGACAAACAGAAGACACATTTTAAGAGCCCGAAGATTTATCTGATTGTTTTTCTGTGTGTGCTTTTGTTTTTCTTTTTGTTTTGTGATGAATTCTTTGAAAAGATTTTCCATGTTTTTCATGATTGCGTTAAGAGATTTTTTCCATTTTTTTTTTTCATTTCTGAATAACAAATTGAGGCATAATTAATTTCACTTTGCACTTGTAGCAGGTCAAAAATAAAGAAATAAATAAAGTAGTTGCCGGATATTTGCAAGTTATGCAAACACTGTTTGACAATTCATTTTCATTTGCTCAGCTGCAAAATTCAGTTTTAACTCTTTAAAGGCAACTTCATTAGCTGAACAGACTTTGCCATCATCAAATTTTCATAGCTAAAAGTTCGAACATGTTGTGTGTGAGGGAGAGAGTGAGTATGTGTGTGTGTGTGTGAGTGTGTGCATGCAGAGAATGTGCATATGAAAATGCATAGAAAATGTTTATTAATGCTAATGAAACAGACAGCAAGCAGGGAAAGAGAACTGTATAATGATGTGGATGTGTTTGTGTGCATATTTATGCCTGCAACTGTATCAATAGTTGGCAGCTGTGACTAACTAGCCAACTAACTGTATATATATGCTAGGGGGGGTGGGGCAAACAAAGAGGGGAGCAAAAAGTATCCTGAAGTATATTCAGTCGACGCGGCAATCAAAAGTTTCGCAAAAGGCAAATGCTCCACTGGGAGCTGTTCTGCTGTTGTTGTTCTACTGTTCTGTTGTTCTGTTGTTCTGTTGTTCTGCTGTTTGTTGCCACAGTAATGTTCAATTATAGTGCCACAGTGACCAAGCATCCCATGCCCCATGACTCCATGACCCCATCACTCACCACTACATATTGCTGCCATTGACTATGCAACGAAGTGTAAATGAGCAAAAATATTACGCAAAATTGCAAAAATCTGCCAGAGGCTTTTGCAAATGAAATGATCTGTGGACTCGACAGCACTGTAGGAGAGTGAAGTGTGTCAGAGAAGAGAGGGGGCGAAGTTATGCTATGCTCTCTGAAATATGATGCCTGTCGTCATTGTTGTGTTGTTGTTGGTGTTGTTGATGCTTTTGTTGCTTTTCTGTCAGCAAGCGGAATAATCGAATGCAAAATAACTTTTTCAATTTGAACGCCGCCTGCCACACCCCCTTCAACATGGCCTACGCCCACTTTTTGCCAGTTGCTGTTATTATTGTTGTTGTTGTTTGTGCCTCACGTTTGCCACATTTTCCACGTTTTCCATGTTTAATTATAAGCCTGATGCCACACGGCTGCCACAACCACTCTCAGTGCTCAGTTGAAGCTGCCACAAGGGAAATTTGCGCTGCACAGTAGTACAAAACACATGCACATGTGTGAAAAAATATTGATAAAATATGTATAAAAATGTTAATTTAAAAATTAAACTTGGGATCGCACACTGTGCCATCTATCAAGTAATAGAATATTTCAATTGTAATTAAATAAAATTTAACTGTTTAGACACTTTTGCACCAGTGTGCCGTGGCAGTGTACTTGGTATATCCTTTGAAGCTCATTTCGGCGGCAACAGGAGCCGCAATTCTGATGCCTGCCAAGTGTTTTTGCGCCCAAATTGAATATTGATTATGAAAATAATAAGCAAAAATTGCGTAACTTTCTGCCTGACAGCAGCAGCAGTAGCAGTAGCAGCAGCAGCAGCAATAGCAGCAAGAAGAGGTTGGAGTAGTGTTTGTGTGTGTGTGTGTGTATGTGTCGACTTGAGGCAAGGCTCAAGTGTCCATTGATTGACTGCCATTAGGGCGTATACGTAATAAGCAGGCAACAGCCAACAGCAGCAATAGCATCAACATCAGCAGACGGCGCTGGCTAATCAAAGAGTGTTAATTTTCCCAAAGGACTCGCCTCGCATTACACTTTTCCTCCCTGTCTGTCCCCTCCGTCATGCCCCGCCATAATCTTCTCTCACAGCGAAAACTCATTTGAGCGTGTGCGAAAATTGACGAAAATTCAGTGTCTTTCAGTGATGAAAATCGAATTTGTTGCGTAAGTTTCATTCGCTCATTCTCTGTTTCTCTGCCATTCTTTCTCTTTTATTCTCTGACTGTGTTTCGCTTTAACAGCTGCTGCTGTGGCTGCTTTTTGTCTGTTTTCTGTTTATTAATAAATTAAGCAATTAAATGCCGTTGGACGCATTGTTTATATCTGATGAAAATCTAATAAATTTGCACGTGAATTCAACTGAAAGTGGAGACAACTGCGAGAATTTTGCCACATCGTGCGGCAAGTCACGTGCATCATGCATAATTCTTCTACTGCCTCCCCCTAATCTATAACTTCTTCTCTCCTTCTCTCCTTCTCTTAACACACCACCCTCTGCTCTCTCTCTCTCTCTCTCGTTCTGTGCTTTTCTCGTCTTTTGTCTTATTGTAGCAGATGCTTCACAACGGCAGCAGCTGCTGTCGTTGATAATTAGCTGCGATTTGTTTCCTAGAATTTGCAATTTTATTTCCTGCATTTTTATTTTCAAAATTTTAATTTTCAACATAAATTTTACTTGGACTTATAATTAATTTTTATTTAAGAATTATCCAGAAGCAGAACAAAATTTACAGGCTCTAAAAGAATAATGAGACTCTGCCTATTAATAGTCCTTGGCTTCCTTCTGCTCATAAATAACAATTTTCTTATATATTTCCTCATATTTTATATAGATCAATAAACTGTAGAAATTTTCTAGCTGAGGTTCCATTAGTATAATTACTAAGTTTTACCTAATCTATAACTTAATTTATAATTTTCTGAATTTTCTTCCTCATATTTTATAAAGAAGCACAAACTATACAAATTTTGCTAGCTTAGCAGTTATAAGACCCTAGTTCTTATAGTTAGTTACTTTAGTTAATTTTCCATGACACTTTCATATCTTCCCCATCGATAAATTTCATTGCCCAATGACTCTTAGTAGTAACAAAAAAAAAAGAAATAGAAATAGAAATAGAAATAGAAAAGAGAATATCATAACTTCTCAACTATAAAACTCAATTATGGCTTTTGGTAGAGTTAACTACACGTAAATAATAAAATTGATGACACATGGTCGATAAAAATCGAAGATTTTCAATTAGCGGCAATTAAATAAATTTGAACAATGCTTAAACTTTGACTGAATACAGATTTACAATCGTTAAAAATGGCTAAAGTTTAGATTTATATTTATGTCGTCGTTATAAGTAACTACACTGTGAACAAATTTTTTGGGAGCTTCACAAAAAATAAATTGTAGGAAATTGATTTTTTGATTTGAAGTAAAAAAGCTATGTAAAAATTATAAAGTGAATAAAAGTAATCATTTTATTATTTTTTTGTTGTGTTGCATTTCGCTCAGTGTAGTCATAAATTGTTTGTTTTTACAGGCCCATGTATCGCTAATAAGCTTATGTCAGCGTTAAAAGTGACTCATCTGGCTGAAATGAGGCAATTTGTCAGTTAATAGGCAATTCGCATAAGAATAATTGCATCCTTGGCATCCAGGCAATTCAAGGACTAACCGGAGGCCAAGGACCCTACGGCAGTGAACAGCAATGAGTGCCGTCCGTCCGTCCTTTCTTTCTTTCTGCCTGTGTCATTTTCTCTTATTCTCCACATGTTATTTTTTTGTATATTTTTTTAGAGCATTTCAATTGCCTGAAGCTAATTTCCGAATTGCTGACAAGGCATCGAAATATCCTCGTAAAACTTCTATGCAATTATCGGAAGCAAAACGAAGAATAAAAAGATGAAAACAAAAAAAAAAAACACATAAGAAGCGTAGAGAAAAATAAAAACATGCCAATAAAAGTTTCAAATTATTTAAATAACAGAACGAGAATTCTTCACACGCATTTGAAGGTCTCAATTACAAAAAGGGAAGAGGGGAAATAAAAGAGTGACTGAGAGAGAGAGAGAGAGAGAGAGAGAGAGAGAGAGTAGAATTGATAGCTATATAGTAAAAAGGAATTCCCGTACTCTCACTCTCACTCTCTCTCTCTTTTTTTTGACTCAGTTTTAAATGAGCTGCGCCGCAGGGGAACAATTAAAAAACGTAACGTGATCAAAATTTGGAATTTTCTTTTGAAGGTCCTTGAAAGTCGTTTTCGCTATGAAATTAGACAAAGTGCTCGAGTCCCGGATAAAAGTCATAAAATGTGAAAAAACTGCGCCCAAAGTTCGTAAAATTTTAATGAGTTTCATTCACTCCCTGTCTCTCTCTCTCTCTCTTTCATATATACATTCACACTTTCTCTCTCTATCTCTGTCTGTCTGTCTGCCATTCTCAATGTGTTCATTTCATTCTTTTGCATCAGCTTTTAAATGCTCAATTTACGCGCGCTCGCTCAAAATAAAGTATGAAGGAACAAAAAAAAAAAAAAAAAATCTTAATATAAATTTCTTGAGGATGATTAAAATGCGTTTAGGAATTTCTGAAATTCAGATTTGTTCTACCAAAAATTATCTATGTATGTAATTACTTAAGCTTCAAATGAAACTTTTATGATTTTAACGAGTTTCTTTTCGCTGCCTTTACAAATTATCATTAAAATTTTGTGTGGAATTTTTTTTTTTTGTATACAAAGCATTGAAAAAAATTTGATGATAATCTCTGCCTCTCTCTCTCTCTTTCTCTCTGTGTGGAAAATAACACTATAAATATAAATTTTTAGGGAACTGAACTAGAACAAATCTCTAGGCGTATTAAATGTAGTTTTTTTTTTTAATATATATTAAATTTTTAATTATAATTTATAAATTATTTTCCTTGTTATTTTCATCGCCTACTTCTTCTATTCTTCTATTTTCTTTTATTTGAAATCCCTTTTTGAATCTGTTATAATTATGAGAATGTTAAAACGGATTATATTACTTCTAGTTCTATTGAAACAGGTAAGCAAAAGTGAAAGAGATAGATATACATATAGATAGATAGATAGGTAAAAAGAAATGCCCTCATCAAATGTCGAGTGCATAATTGGCCACTAAAAAGTGTTGCCTGTCCGAATTGGTCGACAAAGTGCCACAAAAATAGAAGTCAACAGCAACAACAACAACAACAATAACAGTAATAGGAAAAACAAGCATAGAGGTCAAAGGTAAAGGTTCGACCCTTGTGCCAATGAGGGAAGTTTTGGAGTTGGGCCTAAATACGAATACAATGGGACCCTCTACCTCTAATACTACTCCTCTCTCGCTCACATATTCACTGTATATACCTTTTGCCTGACACCGACAACACTAGAGTGTGGGAGCTAGAGGCAAGAGAAAGGAGAGAGGATAGAAGAGAAGGGGAAAAAAACAAGAGAAAGTGCCACTGGACACGGGCAAATAGAGCAAACCGAACAAATGAGCAAAGACAAAAGGTTAATTACAACAACGATAACAGCAACAACAGCAACAGCAGCAGTAAAAACAACATCAACAACAACAACAACAGCAGCAAAAAACAACAATCATAAAATGATCAAATTAATAAAGAGCTGCGGACAATCAAACAAAAAAAAAACACAACAAGGCCAGAAAGAGTGAAGAGAACAGATTGACAGTGAGGGTAAGGTGTGATAGAGTTAGCAGTACACTTGAAAAAAAAATAAACAAACAAATCAAATAGAAAATATTAAAATTAAAGCAAATAAAATGAAAATTAAAACTTTAATGAAAAAGTGAAACAAAAAAAAAAATCGTATAAAATTATTAACTAACTAAAAATACAAAAATAAAATAAAATAAATAAATAATAAATTAAAATAAATAAATAATAAATTAAAATAAATAAATAGATTAAAAAGTGAAATTAATAAAAAAAAATAATACCAAAAATTATTAAATAAAAAAATATCAATTTAATTAATAATTAAAAAATTAAATAAATCAAATAATAAAAAATTAATAATATTAAAATATATATATATATATATATATATATATATAAATAAAAAAAAATATAATTCCAAAATTATAAATCTTACAATTATTTCTCTCAGTGCAGTAAAGTCTCTTTAAGTGTTGGGGTAGTATGCGGTAAAAAAAAAAGTGTGGAAAAATCGCACAGAAAAAAAAAAAAAAATTACAACACAAATGGAAATAAATGTGCACACGCACCAAGAGGAAGGAGGCAGAGACAGTGCCAGAGAGTAAGAAGTGGTAGGTGAGAGAAGAGAGAAGGGAAGGCAGTTGAGTGCAGGGAAATGGAAGCAAACATAAATTTAATTTATTTGCGTGTAATAAACCACAAAAACAAAACTCGTGAGTCTCAAGTGAGCAACCCCCACTACCAATTCCACTGCCTCCCCCCCCCCCCACGACCACCAACAACACGCTTAGTTTGCCTGTTTGCCCTTTGCACTCTCTTCATTCGCTATTGCCAATGTCCGCTGCCAGTTTTGCTTACAATTTTTGGCCAGCTGTGTAATTCTTTTACTATCTCTCTTACTCTTACTACTGTCAGCATTTTTGCTCTCTCTCTTTCTCTCTCACTAATCAGAAGAAGAAGAAGCAGCAGGAGGAGCAGGAGCAGGAGCAGCAAACAACATTTGATTGTGAAAATTAAAAAGATGATTTCTCACACGCGCTGTTGACGCTGTTGTTGGCAACGTCATTCACATAATTCTCTGATTCTTATTCTCATTATCATCATTATCATCATCGACAACATTAACATCATCATCATCATCATCATCATCATTATGATGTTTGTGTTACTGATTCTGTGATTCGGATTGTCATTATGATCATAGTGTTAGCTCAAGGAGAAAAGAAACACGAAAGAAACAACGTTAATGCGAACCAAGGCATAGCATGAAAATGAAAATTGAAATGAAAATGGAAAATGTGATGGAGGAATGAGAGAATGTGAAATGAAAGATGGTAAATGGGGATTGAAATGATGAGGATGACGAAGGAAGCTCTGTAGTAGTTGTTAACGTAGGCAAAGCAGAAGCTGACGTTGACTTAAGTAAACGTAGCAAATGCTGCTGACGAATGTTGTTACTGACATCGCACAGTGGTAGAAAATAACAAAAATAAAAAAATGCAATAGTATAAATTACAGTGGTAGCAGCGACAGCAAACTAACTGAAATACAAGTAAAACTTTAAGAATAACAACTCTTAAATGAAGGATGCACTTTGGAAGATATTCCAGGGACTGAAGTTGTAACGAGCCTGATCAGAGCACTATATCTTATTGCTGCCAGTGCAATAAACCTTTGGAAATTGATTTTTTTTTATGTTGACCTTTTCTATTTATTGAGGGAATCGTTTAAAACTCACAGAAATTAGTTTTAGTCATGACTAATTTAGGACTGTCAACTTTATGTCAAATCAGACAACTATATCATATAGATACTAAAGGAAATATCGCTGGAAATTTAAGTATTTTTATGTGAAACTTTGTTTTGAAGCTATGCTGAGGATAACTTTGCTTACTTCTTCTAGTTAAACTTAAACTTACAATATATTTATTATATGTTTCTTCTTGACTTGAATTTCAGCTGTTGCTTTCAAGTGTAAACTTAGGCTAACCGCATTTCTATTACTAGATCTGTTTAAAAAAAACTCTTGAGTATATTATAAAATATTCAACACATTCGTAAAGAGACATAGAGTGTGAGAGACAGCGCGGGAGAGAGAAAGAGAGAGAGTAAGACAGGATGGCAACATCCTGCAGTGCATTCCGCGCGCGGAATCCAATTATAACTGTTGTTACCTAGACCAAAGGGAGTTTACCTACAGCGCTCGCTATATAGTTGTATATACTAGATATATATATATATATGAATATGTATCTTATATATATATATATATTTACAGCATTGCCCCATGGTAACGCGGCTGGTTGCAAGTTGTTTGTGCAGCCGCCGTTGCATGTTGACAGATAAACAAAAACAACTTTTTTTTTGCAATGAATAGCGCAAAAACAGCGTACCATGCTCAGGGTAGCCCAGGGATGGGATGGTAAGGGGAGGGGGATTGGGATTGGGAGGAGTGGCAAGCACCCTATTAATGCTTATTGCGCAACAACAATGGAACACACAGCCTCCTAACGTTGTTGCACCCTATGCGCGTGATTGCGTGCAGCTACAGTAAACTCTCCATGCAATGCAACCAACTTCAATGTTCTACTGCTACTGCTGCTGTTGCTGTTGCTGTTGCTGGCTGCCACGGCCGGCTGTCGTTGCTTGCACAGTGCACAGACGCAAAACTTCAAGTGTCGAGCGTGTCGAGCGAATTCTTGTTTACCGTTGTTGCAATTGTTTTCGCCGTCATTATTATCGCTGTTGCCTCAGTTTGCTGTTGCTGCCGCTACTGCTACTACTGCTACTGCTACTGCTGCATATTACATGGCCAGCATGTCCTTGTTGTTGCCGTTGCCTTCTTCTCGTGCGCTGCTTGGCAGCTTGTTAAGCGCTCAAGTGCTGTGGCAAATTCGTTTTGAACGCCACTCCAAACACTCGTCCAGTTTCTCTACACCTTCTCTTGCCTTCACTCTTTCACTCCCTACGCAACCTCCACCCTCCCGCTCTCTTTCATGCTGCCCATTTACGCCACGCCTATGTTGCTTTCAGCGCACTCAAGAATCGCACACTGACAAAGTGCATGGCAGTACACACTGAGATGTGGAAATGGCAATGTAATTTGTTCTACAGAGTTCATCCACAAAAGTCGTTATGTTTATCACCCCAACCAACCAACCCCAACCCTTTCTACAACCCCTACTCCATCTTCTACTCCACTGTACAGCACTTGTACATTCTACATTATACTGCTGGCAGCTTTGTGCCTGTTTTCCAAATAATTTCGTCGCATTTTTGCTAAAGTTGAAGTTTTACTTTTGGCCATTTTCAAGCTAAAACAAGAAAGTTATTTCCACCAAATTTATATAAGACGTATAAGTCGTCACCAAAAACCCAAATCAGCCGATTAGCTTATAAAACAGAAAAGTTTTTAATATACAAATTTCATTTTTAAGCAATTTGTTGTTCCTATGACGTGGTGGTCCGATACGACTTATACGACTTATACAGGTTATAGGGAGTGTGTATGCCAAATTTCATTTAGGTAGCTTAAAAGCTGAGAGACTAGCTTGAGTTAATACAGATGGACAGACGGATACGCACATTTGCATCCTGCAGTCTATAAATATATATATATATTTTGTTAGGACTACCATGCCTCCCTAGGATTACAAACTCTTCACTTAAATTAATATACTCTCTGCACGGGTATAATTAGAGTTATATATTGTTATATATAATTGATATATATGCTGATATATAAACTTAGCATTTAGTATTGGAATTCATGGTAAACGAAGCTGTCGAAATTATTTCACGATTAAGATTAATGTGCAAAAATGTTGCCGCCGTAAGTTTTAAAAAGTTGCAGAGTTGAAGTTGAGGTGAATTTGCAGTATGATGTTGTGTAAATAAAAGCAAAGTTTTCTTAGCTAATTAGACGACGCAATGCTACAACTCATGACAATTAATGGGCCCAAGGATCGAGTGGACAATGCGACAGTGAGGCGTAAGTACAGGGCGTGGCAAGTGGGCTGAGTAAATTGAATAAAGCTAATGCTTGGCCAACTGTCAAGTGCAGTTAGACAAACACGGCAAAAAAAGAAGAGCAAGTGCGAGTCAGAGCGAAAGCGAGATGGCGATAGTGAAAGAAAAAGACGTGAAACAACAACAACAACAACGACACATGCGACACTTGACGCTAAAAGTAAACGTTGGCGACGCCATTAGGCGCAACTTGGCCTGCAACAGCGCAACGCACACACCTAACCTCAATTTAGCCCCCAATACCACTAGCCCCTAGCCCGCAATTTCCCCACTCCACACAACCAACCAACCAACCAACCAAACAATCAGCCATCAGGCAACAGCGACAACAACAACAACAGCAACAGCAACAATGGCAAGCAAACAACTTTGAACATTTTCGACAAACATGTCACACATTCATATGGGCAACGCTTGACACGCCCCCGCAAACTGCTGCGACCCCGTTCAAGCTACATAAGCTGGCCACAGTGTGCACAGTGGTGTAGTAATCAATTATTGGGCAACAAATAAATAATTTAAATACAGTTTTATATGCAATTTCAGGCAAATGTTTTTTTTTTAGTAAATTTAATATTTTGTACCACTGTTGAATTAGAAATTTTCGTAAAAAATTTCAGCGCTTGCATAACACTTCGCAGCATATTATAGTTTTATATATAAATTTTTACTATATAATAATAATAATAATAATAAAAAAAAATTCTCTTTCTTTTTTAGTTAATTTTGTACCACTGTGCAGCACTTGACACCATCGTGGACCTGGCAACAGCAGCAACGCGTAGCGCCTAACGTGTCGTTCGGCACCGCATCGAAACAAAATCGAACAATACTTTATTGTCGTTGTTGTTGCTGTTAGCATCGACGTCAACGTCGACGTCGCTGCCGCCTTCATGCGGCCCTTCAATCAGCTGTCAAATGAAAATGTCAAAATATCAAAAGTGAAAAAGGCAAAAGTAAACTTAGGCCCGGTCTTTGCTTCAAGACCTCAAGACTTGAGGCCCAAAGACTGTAGACTGTAGAGACCCGAGACGCAAGACGCAAGACGCAAGACGGGAGACCCGAGACAAGAGAGACCTGAGACCCGAGACCTGAGCCCATTATTATTATGTGTGTTGCCAGCCTTTTAAGAGGTTGTCTTTCTTGTTGTTGTTGTTATTGTTTCTGTTGTTGTTGTTTGTGTTGTTTGTGTTATTGCTCGCTCGGTTGATTCGTTAGTTTCGTTAGTTTGTCATGCAATCAGTCAGTGAGTCAGTCAGTCCGTCAGTCAGTGCGTCAGTTCATCCAAGCATTCGTTTTGTCTATGCATCCCACTGTCGCTCTAAGTGGCCCTAAAACACTGCTACAACAACAACAGCATTGTGAAGGAACCAACAAAAAAAAAAAAATAAGAATCTGAAAATAAAACTCAAAATGCATGCAGAGGCCATAAAATCATAAGAAAAAGCAGAAAGAGTAAAAGAGAAAGACAAGCGCAGGCAACAAAAAAAAAGAAGAATAAACAAAAGAAAGACAAATAAAAATAAAAATAGCCATAATAATGTAGAAAGATATTGGAAAGAAACAAGTTGAGATACAGCACCTCCTCATCCTCATCATCACCTCAACCCCATATCTCTCTCTCTCTCTCTCTCTATCTCTATACATACTCTCCTTCTGCCTCTCTCGCTCGCTTACTTTTAATAGTTCGTCAAGAAATAAAAAGATTTTGTTATTGCTAAGAAAAAAATTTTGAAAATTTTGGAATATTTAATGCAAAACAATTTGTTGAACTTCATTTTTATAGCAAGTTTTATTTTTTTCCTTTTATATATCACGAAGGCAAAGTAGAAGCAGCAGAAGAAAAACTAATTAACTGCAGAGTTCAATATTTTTTTCTTGTCTTCTCTCTTTCCTGCTGTTCTTCTGCACGTTGAAGCCGAAAAAGTTAATCAAGTGAAAAGGCCAAAAAAAAAAAATATGGGAGAAGAAAAAAAGGTAAGGAAATAATAATAATAATAATAATGGAAACGAAAGTAAAAACTAGTTTTAGGTGTGACAAGGGCAGCAGCAGCAGAGCAGGAGCAAGAGCAGCAACAGCAGCAGCAAAGGCAGCAGCAGCAGCAGAGTAAAAGCAGCAACAGCAAAAAGACAAACATAAGAAAAGACGCAGGAATAATAATGCTAAAAAGGAGATGGAGGCAAACACACAACACACACACACAGCGAAACACATGACACAATACACACACCACATAGAGACACGCCACACACAATGAGGTTATGGACAACGTTTGACATTTGACGTTTTGATTTCTGCTGCTGCTGTTTTTTTCTTTTTTTTTTTGAGGCTTCTTCATTTGGCAAAAGGCAAAAATGAAACAACAATGAAAACAGGAATATCTCATATAATATAATATAATATAATATCATATAATATATATGAATAGGAAAAAAAAAAAAGGTTGCTGTGCTGCTACACGTTGCTTAGTTTGTTGGCTTTAGATTGCTTCTCCCCACCGCCTGCTCTGCTCTCTGATGTGGCGGCGGCGCTTCCTTAATTTCGTACACCTTTTTTTTCTCTCTATGGCTTTTTTTTATATTTTTTTTATATTCTTTTTATTTTCCATTTTTTTTTTATTTTTTATTTTTTTTGATTAGACAGCGTCACAAATCAATAGCATTGAAAGAGAGACGATACAGAGGCAACGCACAAAAGACTATAAAAAAAAAAACACAAGCATACAAAATTATCCGCAGTCAAAAACCGAAGATGTCATACTCTTGCAGACCCTTGGAGACCTTCACTTCAGTCAATTTTCGACCGATTATTCCAATGGTTGCTAAATTATATAATGCTAGGATTTGGACCACATTTTTATGAGACTTATAAATTGTTATTAAAATTCAAATCCTGTAATTTTCAGCTGAATATCTTAATAAATAAAAAAGTTTTTAATACAAAAATTCCAATTTTGAATGACTTTTCCTATGACAGCTACAGTCAAGTCCCTATAATTCGTAATGACAAGGGGATTGCATTTTTTTTACGAATTACGAAGAATTTCGAATAATTTATTGAATTTTTTTTGAAAGGAGCAGAAATTTTTACGAATTATTGAGAATTTCGAATTAACGAGTTACGAATTATCGCGACTAGACTGTATATGTATATAGTCTGAACTGATTCAACCGGTTCTGACTGATATACAGCTAAAGGGCTTGAGGATTATCTACACCAATTTTCAGTTACTTTACAGTTGCTATTGATGCTGCTCAGGCAGATATGAGGTATAATTTATGAATAATGCCACGCCTACTTCTGAGCGTTACAAACTTCAAGTAAAAATTCATATACTCTTAGCAAGGGTATAAAAACTGATACTTCAATGTATCATGTATACATTGTGCCTGTGTGTGCGTATGTGTGTGAGAATGTGTGCGTGTGTGTCTTTGTAATGCCATTTATGGGCCTGAAGCATTGTACTAACAATATTTTATTTCTTGTTGTTGTTTTTTCTACTTCTTCTCCATCGTCTTCGTTTTCTTCTTCTTCTTCTTCTTCTTCTTCTTCTGGCCTTCGTGGTGTGTGGGTGTTGCTCGTTCGCTTAACGGGTTTTCATGGCTTTAACGGTTACTGAAGCTCTTTTACGACTTTTATTATTATTATTAATGCATGTATTTCCCATTTTCGTTCGTTCTTCTGATCTATTGTTAACGTTCGCCGCAAAAACCGCCGTCGAATATCCACAAAAAAAATAACAATAATAATAATAATATATATATATATGTATATATATATAAAATAAACAACAAATCCAAAATTGGTAACAAAATTCGTTTCGATTTTTATATTCAACTTGAAATTTATTCATAGCCCCCCCCCCCCCACGCCTTACCCTAGGTCTATTCTACACACACTTATGCGACGCTAATCAAATTTCGGTTGCTTCTTCTTCTTCTTCTTTGACGAGTTGCTGTTGTTGTTGCTCCCCCTACCATAAGTGTAGACAATTCCTTGGAGCGCATATCAAATGTCAACGCATATATTCAAAGTTTATTCAATTGATTGTGTGATATTTTTATACCCACGGATAACCATGGGGTGCAATGGGTATAATGGGTTTTTAATACTATCAAATGTATGTAACACCTAAGAGTAGGCGTGGCGCAGCGCCCCCCTCCCCCCATAACGTATTCTTGCTTAATATCCAAAATCTATTTTCAATTTTCCTAAGTACAGGGTATCTTATAGTCGAGCAAACTCAACTCTAGCATATTCATACGTGTTTTTCCTACTTTATTTCGATTTTTTATTTACATTTTTCATTATTTTTATTTACTTTTCATTTTCGCGAGCTGCTTTCAAACGATGGCAACGATCTGGCAGCACTGTTTGGTTGATTGCTTATCGATAACAGAAAAAAGTTAAAGAAACAGAAAAAAAGAAAAAAGAAAAACTGTTTTCATTTAATAATTGCATAAATATTGTAATTAAGTTTCCCGCAGCCAAACATATTTGGTCAGTTTTTCCATTACTTTTCACAATTTCCGCATTGGAAATTAATTTTCACTGCCTCTGCCTGTCTTCCTCTTCTTCTTCCATCCCAGTCTCTCTGTCTCTTTCTTTTGTGGCAAATATTTAAATTTTTTTTTTTTTTTAAATCTGTTTAATGTGTTTACACTCGACCAACAGAAACGATGCAGAATTTTATTAAAAAGGAAAATGCAAAGAGTGTGAGAGAGATGAAGAAGTAGATGGAGCTGGAGGTGGAGGTGGAGTTGGAGGGCGAGGGCGTAGAAAATGGTAAAAGGAAGGCGCACAAATTGTGGCAACTCATGGCGCAATCGTCAATTATGGGCCGACAAGAAATAATGGTAAAAGGAACAGAACACAAAAAAAAAAAAAAAAAAATAGGAGAGTGAAAAAAAAAAAAAAATAGGAAGCGTCGAAAGCGGAAAAAATATTGTGTTCGATAATCAAACCGAAAATGTGCACAGCTTGAGTCAAAATAAAGCGAACAAAATGCCAAACAACAGCAACAACAACAACAAAAAGGGGCAGAAAAACCAGGAAAAAAAAAATATACTGTATGTACGACGAAGAGAACAGAGAGCAGGAGACGAAGAATACAATACTAAGTGTGTGTGTGTGTGTGTGTGGTTGTGTATGTGTGTGTGTTGTAGGACTTTTAAACAGCAGGATATGCGTACAATTTTTGGCAATTTGCCACCCGCCGCCACCGCACGCGTTGCTGCTGCCTATAGAATGTCGCTGCCGTCGTCGTTGCTGTCCAAGCCGGGCCCATAATTAAATTACATACAACACACACCACACTCACACACATGTGTGTCTAGATGTATGTGCAATGTGTGTGTGTGTGTGTGTGACGAGCGCCTGCTGACTTGCTTTTCTTTTGTATGCCTTGTTCTTGCCTTATTCAAGGCCTTGATGTCGTCGCGGCAGCCTTTACTTATTCTTCTTCTTCTACTTACTTTACCCCCTTCCACCATCATAGCTCTTTTCCCTTGCTCCTGCTGCCGCTACTATGCCTTCGCTGCACACTATGCTGCTGCTGCTAAACATCCGGCGAATTGACGACAAGGCAAAAACTTGGAAAATGAATACGTTGCTGCTGTTGCGCTGTCGATAGCTCTGCTCGCTACACGCTGCGTTACTGCGCTGCTTACACTGTCGATAGCGCCGCTGCTGCCGACTCGATGCTGTCTTGGCGCCGTGTGTAAATTTAAAATATGTAATCACCGAAATGTTGTTTTTGTTATTTAAGTAATTACGTTTTTATTTGCAGCGCACGTGTATGAGTATGTGAGTGAAAGAGATGAAGTGACTAAGAGCGAGAAGGAGAAGGAGAAGGAGAGAGGAACAATGTAAAGTGTAAAGTAAAAAAAAAAACACACACAAAGTGCAGGAGAGGCAGCATATCGAATGCATTAACTGCATAAATCTTAAATTTCATCGTTTATTTATATGTGATTTTTTTTTCTCTCCTCTTTCTTCTTTCTTTCTCATTTCTTTTTTTCTTGTTATTTTTGTTGTTGTTTTTTTTTTGTGGTCTAAGAACAAATGTCTTTTGTTTTCCCAATTATTAACCCCTATTATGTTTATAGCATGTTAAGGAAAACCATAGAAAATCTTAAGATCTAAAGAAAAACCTTTGTAATTTGTCAAGAAAAATAGAAAAAAAAAAAAATAAAATGAAAAGATTTCACAGGAAAAGCGTTTAAATTAACTATTTCGCTGTGTGTAAGGAGTGAAAGATTTGATTTTTATACATGTCGAAAAACAAAAAGAAAACGAATGAAAATTATAAACTCTATAATTTTGTGCAATTAAGCAATATATATCAAGTAGAATTTCACTTTGTAACTAAGGGAACTTTGGAACTCAACACATAAAAACTATGTGAGAATTTTAGGGATACAATTAAAATAATGCAGGAATTAAGGATATAATGTAAAATAATTTTGGAGTTATAGTAATACCTATAGAAATTATAAATAATAGCTATAAATTAGTATAATAGCTTTAAATCTAATATATAATAATCGAGTGTGACTATAGGATAACCAGTTTCCAGGGAAATTGCAAGTTGCATATCTTCCAGAGTATAATACAAATCCAAAACAAACTGAGGAAACCTTGGAACTCAACACATAAAAAATATGTGAGAATTTTAGGGATACATTAAAAAAAAAATGCAGGAATTAAGGATATAATGTAAAATAATTTTGGAGTTATAATAATACCTATAGAAATTATAAATAATAGCTATAAATTAGTATAATAGCTATAAATCTAATATATAATAATCGAGTGTGACTATAGGATAACCAGTTTCCAGGGAAATTGCAAGTTGCGTAACTTCGAGAGTATGATACAAATCCAAAACAGAGTAAAACTGTCTGCAAACAGCTAAAAGCACGTTGTAACAATTGGTGGCCCTAGCATTTATAGTTTTCGAAATTCAGAATTGACAGTAGTAAAAAAAAAATGAAAATTATATGACAACCATGGGCATAAGTACCGTGTATAAAAATATACATAACGAGATTTTTGATATATAGTAAAATGTTGTAAACGATTGCTGTTATTGCTGAGAACTTCAATCAATTCTTTGTAGCAAAAGCATTATTTGCAGTTGCAGTTTCAATTTCAATTTCAGTTTAAGTTCCACTTCAATTTCAGGTAAAAACTGTGAATATAATTCTAATGATGTTTTTAAGCGAAACATTTGTAAAAATTAGTTGCACTTGAAAACTCAAGAGCCTGAAACGGCAAAACAGCTGTAGCCGAGAGTGATGGAATAACGAAAGGGGGAAAGAGAAGAGGGAATAGCAATGGGAATGAAAATGAAACGATGAGAGCATTGCCAGCCAGTCAGCCAGCCAGCTGAGTGTTTAATTGCATTTGCTGCCACCCCAAATATGAATGGCTGACCTTGAATTTGTAATCGAAAGAGTCGTCATCAGCATCACCATCATCATCATAAGCAATGGCAACAGCATCAGCATCACCATCATCATCATCATCAGCAGCAGCAGCAGCGTCGACGGACATCAAGCGGCGTTGTGTGTAGTAGTCAGAGAGCCAGCAGCATAACTCTGGGCTTGGATCTCGGCCTCGGATAACGAATGCGCCGCGCGTGACTTCCAGTTAAGACCTAATTATGTCAGTTACTTGTACGAGATTGTTGTGTTGCCAAGTGTGAGTGTGTGTGAGAGAGATAGCTATAGATAGCGCACCCAAAGGATGTGCATGAAGTGAGAGTGATGCGTGCCGGGCACGTTCGAGTTTAAGTTCCGAGGGATGTGTTTGAATTGTGCATATGATGTTGCCGCTGCCACTGCTGCTGCTGTTGTTGCTGATGATGTTGATGATGACGCAAATACAGCAAAAGATTTGCAAGCAGCAGCAAAAACAATGCCACAAAAACCAAAGCCAACAAAAATAAAATGAGAGAGCGAGATAGGGAGACAAAGATATACAAATAAAATAAAAGGTGCAGCAGCAGCAAGCAAGCAAGCACACACGTTGTGTGTGTCCTGATTGTCCTTGTGGCAACGTGAGGGTTGCAAAACGTAATCGCAAGCACAAGGCATAAGTTACAAGGATTCATGCCACACATCAACATCCACATCCACATCCACAACCTCATTGCAACACCCAAAAATGATATTCATGCAGCCGGCTGCCTGGTTTCACCATCAGTTTCAGCGTCGACCTCGTCGCTCGTCACATTTAAACAGAGATTTTTCAGCTATTTTAATGATGCGATTTACTGCAGTAACGACGACGACAAACAACCCCAAAAACAGAGAGAAAAAAAAAAAGAAACACACGCGTCTGTCATTCATTCATTCATTCACTCACTTCAGTCAGTCAGTCAGTCAGTCAGTGAGTCAGTGGGAGAGCCACAGCCCACTCACCCAGTAACCGTATCCGTTGTCCTTACACACTCTTTCTCTCTCTCTTACCCACTATGTATGCGTCCTTAGCAACAAGCGATCAAATTCGCCCTTTGCAGCAATAGGTAAAATAATTTCGCTTTTTCTCTATATTTTTGTTCTCCCGGCATCTGGCAAAGTGGTGAATCGTAGTGAATGTTGAATTGTGAATCGTTGTGAATGCACCCCCGAGTATATATTTCTATGTGCTTGAACAACCCCAAAAAAGTAGAAGCCTGTGCTGCTGCAGCTTATGGAAAATTCCATGCAGAGTTTGCCTTTATGTATATATATTATATATATACAACATTATATGCAACATCTATAACTACAACAACAACAATATCATCAGCATATTCCACTTATACGTCAACTGAATTATTTCCAATTCAATTTTTTTTCATTCAATTGAATTTCATTTCAATTTTGGAATTTCTTATAATTAATTTTTGATTTTTCATAGATTTTTATGGCTAATTTTCGATTCCGAAACGAAATTTATATTTACATAATTATTTTTAATGATTTTATAATGTTTTTTTTTTATAGACTTTTATAGCTTATGTTCAATAGAATTTTGGATTTTATTATCGGACTAGTAATATTTTCTCCAAACCTAAAAATCCTGATTTTTAAATCCAAAAATTCTTCATTTAAATTTTCAATCAATTTTTTAAGCGACTTGAAGTTTCCTTTAGGGAAATCAATTTTGGATTTACGCAATGTGAAGTTTCAATGTGCAAGAATTCCGATAATTGTTTTTTAATTTTCTCCGATTGGAATATTTGTATTGTATATTTGTATAATTAAAAGAAAACTTTACATCGTTTTTCTCTTTGTTCATATTCATAATTATAACAAATCTTGGACTCTTGGATTTTATTATCGGACTCGTTACATTTTCTCCAAATCCAAAAATTTTCAATAAATTTTCTTTAAAATTTAAGCGACTTGAAGTTTCCTTTAGGGAAATCAATTTTCGATATTTACGCAATGTGAAGTTTCAATGTGCAAGAGTTCCGATAATTGTTTTTTAATTTTCTCCGATTGGAATATTTGTAAACTTTACATCGCTTTTCTCTTTTTATAACAAATTCCTAATGTATTTAGCTTTGAATACTAAAAATATTCATGATGAATTCCAATTCTTAATTCTTTTTTAATTTTCTCATAATTAAATATTTCTTTTATCTGCAACTTTGTTATCTTTAAAATTTTAAATCAAAAAATTAGCAAATAAATTAGAAATTTAATTTCTTGGAAATTGTTTCTGGGAGTTTCCTTGAGCGTAACATTTTCGTCGTCAATTACAGTTAAATATTTTTGCTTTCCGAGATGAGGTTCTTAACGAAGTTGAGGAGTAGCGAGTAAATACTGTAAATATTGTTCGTTATAAGCGACTTTTGTCTGTAGGCATTGTTGGCCATTGTTGAAGACATATGTTCTCATATCTTGGGTTAATGCAAGTCGTTTTTAAAGAAACAAATCGTTCCCTAAGGAGCTTTTGGGCTTTCTCCTAGGTTACTTTCCCCATCCTTTTCTTCTCTTTCTCGCTCTCTCTCTCTCTCTTTCCACAGCTATCATTCTCTTGCTACTCTTTCCATATCCTTACATGACAAGCAAGTATTATCTTTGTTTTCTTATTTTTTTTTCTGTTTGTTTTTAGCGCAGCTTTCTTTTCGCGGGGGCTTTTGGCAAGCAAAGTGTCCTCGGTGTGATTCCATCTTGACTTCACTCGACTCGTCGTCTCGTTTTTCATAATCATCTTAATAATTTTCAGAACTCATGTCTTTATTACATTTTTCTGCTCTTTCTTTTGCCAACTCTATCTCTCTCTCTCTCTATTTTCCTTTCTGGCTCACTCTCTGACTGCGCGTCTTGGTTTTTATCCTGTAGCATTATAATTTTCTTGCTCTCCATGGAATTTTTTAATTTAGACAGCGCAAAGTATCTCATACATTACGGAAAAGTATCTCATGCGTGCGAGCTCCATCGTCGTCGTTGTGTTCGTCGCATTTCCTTCATTTCCATTTCCATATACTAGCTTTCACTGTCCCTCTCACTCTCTCTCTCTCTCTCTCTTGCTCTGTAGTTCTATCTTCTAGTTGATGCTCTTGTCGTCGCACCTTGCCCCTTTTTGGCGCACGCAGCGAAGATTGCCGCATTTCATCAAAGATTTTTTTTTCCTCATTTCCTTTGGGGCGTCGTCGGATTTACGTGTTCCAGCGATGGCTTGTAATTTAATCTCTCAGCGCTTTTCATTTCTCAGACAATTTCTATGAGAAAATATGGCGCCAAATCAAATGTGTTTACAGCTCTGCTCTTCCCAGATCCTCTCTCTGTCTCAGTCTGTTGAATGCCTGCTGTCCATATTTGTTGTTGTTGTTGTTGTTGTTATTGACCTGTTAAAGGCTACTTTCTGCCTTTCATACACATCCATCATCTTGGCCAAAGAGCGGACAGCTCTTCAATCAAGCATAAAGGTTTTACACCATATGTGTGTCTAATAAAAATCCAAGAAATAAGAAGAAAAACAACCAAAATCTTTGAGCTGGCAATCTAATAAAATGAACAATACTTTGCAATCTGGCAGCACTGTAAGTAATCAAAGTTCGACATCGAAGCTATGTTATCGATATCATTTGCATAAATTTTCGGAAATTGGCTATGCAAATAGCAACAAAAAGCAGCAGTAAAATGGCAACGCTAGCAAAAATCTAATTAGAATTGCAATAAGCAAGTCGAAGCAACAGAAACTGGCAAAACATTATTGCAGCAAAATCCAAAGGATTTGGAAAAAACTTACGACAAAGATAAACAGTTTCTGTTTATTGTATGATATAAATATATATTTTAATGCTCATGTTTATTTGTGTGCTATTAGAGCACAATATGACACGATCTTAGTCTGCCTTCAAAATTATTTCAGAACACTCCTCGAACTCTATATCTTTTAGTCTTTTTCTTTTCATTCTTTGTTTGCTACCCCATAGAAATGTTATTTTAATTTTAGAATGGCCTTCTAAGCAAAGTTAAATCAGTAGAACAGGTTCCATGCCTCGCATTTCCGATCCCACACACACACACATACTCTGTTATATATACGCAAAGGCATAGAGATCCTAAGGGCTGTCAGAGCCACACACATGTGCGCCACAGAGCCAAAACAAATTTTTACTGCGTTCCGAAATATATTTCAAGGTCTGCTGAAGGCAGCTGCATCGAATTTGTAATTAGGCGACGACGACGTCGACGAAGAAGTAAAAGGCGAAGGCGAAGACGTCGTCGACGACGCGTTGTAGGCTCCGGGGCTCCGCTGCTGATTTACTGCTCACTTTCTCAATGTCGTCTTTGTCTAGTATACACACAACGCACACATACACACACGCACACACACAAGCATACATATAGCAGGTTTTTTTTTTTTGGTCCCTTCCTGCGTGTCTGAAGTTTGTTTCCTAAGCGAAAAACTAATAATCATAAACAATTTTATATCACAGAAATTATCACAAATAACAAAATATTTTTATTATTGTCGTCGGCTCGTAAACGTCCCCAAAATTACTGGAGTGAGAATTTATACGCACACACAAGCACACACACACACACGCATATAAGCATAAACATACACTAGCATGTTTATGCGTTTGTGTATTTCTAGTAGAAAAATAACGAAACACAGATCGATAGTCAACTATCGATAACTTGCCATATGGCCAAATTATTAGCAATGCGTGAATTTTCTCGCTCTTCCTATTACGAAACTGTCTATCGATAACTTTCTATATGTGTGTGCCGCCTTGACTTTTGCAATATATGTAAATTTTTTCACTGTCGATGAGTCAATTTCTCTTTGCTTCTTCTTGTTTTTGGGGGGCTCGCTGCCCGCTTTAAAGAGCAATAAACAAATAAATAACAAAAACAAAAGACTTTCAACTGGTTTTAACAATTTGCATTTGTTTGCAAATGAATTTATGCGCCGTACCCCGATTAAGAAGCATTGTCTAATCGTCTAACAAATTAACAGATATTAAAATAGTTAATAATCATAATAACAATACAAAATTAAAAGGCAGAAGAAGTGTGGATGAAGGGTGAAATGAAACGCAACCGGTTTGCTTGACAACAAAACAATTTGCAACAAGCAACTAATAATAGTTACTATAAATAGTTAATAACTAAATAAAAGGAAGGCACAGACTAAAGGCCAAATGTCCAGCAAAACGACAATCTGGCAACGCTGCCTGACAAAGACAATTAAGCGCAGCTTTTGTCTGCTACGAGATAAAGATAAATGTAAAATGTAACTAAAAAAGAAAGAAAAAAAACAGCAAAAAAAAAATAAGAAAATACTCGACTCTTGTCTTTGCCAGCATGTCGTATGCGTAACGATGTCATTTGTTTGGCTTAATTGCCGATAAATAATTGTATAAAATGCGCACGACACTATTTGCTGCCCTGCCTTGCCTTGCTGATGCTGCTATGCGCGCTACTACTCTGCAGCAGCAGCAGGCTGCTTCTTCTTCTTCCATTTGCTTGTTCTTGTTATTGTTGTCGCTAAAGAAAACATACAAAAATTCGCACATCATTTTTCAAGCTCAAGCGACGCGGCGATAACAACAGCTGCAAAAATAACGAGCTGGATTTGAAGCGTGATGATGATGATGATGATGATGATAATGCTGGGGCAAACCTTTCAAGCTGTATGTGTTTTGTGTTTGTCTGTGTGAGTGTTGAGTGTCTTGCCACGTCATCACAGGCTAAGGCAAAAGCAAAACCAAAACCAAAGGCAAAGGCACATGCATAGGCAAACGCTTGAGTTAAAGCGAGATGGCATGCTTATGCTTTTCTCCATGGCCGATCAACCGCAAGTTACAAATGTCAAATGTTGTTTTTGTCAAACAAAAAAAGAAAGAAAAAAAAAGGCTTTTCAATGCGTCTTTCAACCCTTACGACCACGCCCCACCTGCCCGCCCTACATGGCAAGCAAAGGTGCCGTGACGCAACAATTCTATTATTTACGCAAAAAAAAAAATAAGGCGAGTGCGAGAGCGAGAGAGAACATATCTACGCATTAAGATTTGAAGCGTTGCTGACATTGACTGACATTGATGACGATGATGACGCAGAAAGTGGCTGCTGCTGTCACGCCCACTAACTCTCCTGCCGCCTTCCAGACAAATCGAAGATATCAAACAAAAAAAAAAAACCCTTTTGACAAAATGTTAAGAAGGGCAAGGGAATAAAGTTAAGTGCAGCTGATAAACCACATGACAAACACTACCTAATGTCATGCATAATTTTTGTAATTATTATAAATTATATTTACATACCGATCTACATTTCAGTTAATCTGCGGCGCTCCTTGCATGCGATATATTTGTCGATGCTGCATTATCTTCACCAATTTATTTTCACAACTCCAAACGATGTCAAAATCCAGATGACGTGTTGCACGTGCCACACGAAATTCTCCAATAAGTAAATCTCCTTGGCACAATGGCAAATGTGCATCGATGTGAAAGATTGTTTGTTTCCATTGTGTTTCAGCAGCGCTGGGGCTGCACGAGATTGCCGGCAATGTGCCGGGAAAACGAAAATCAAAGTAAAGCACAAAACATTTGGCCAATGCCTGTCGCAACGTACGCAAACGAAATGTTGCCGTAAAATTTAACTGTTCGCATTGCAATTTTAGCATATCGAAACGTTGCAACAATTGACGCTGGCTAACCACTTGCTCAGCATCGATGCGTCTAACGTGTGGCGTACGCTGCAATATGTGCCACGCATGCGTTAGATTTAAGCCAGCATAACGTGTCCAATAAGCCGCAGCCGTTGATTCTTTCATATTGAGCAGCGTTAGACGCGGCTCATCTGCTGCAGCCATGTACAATTTAACGTGGCTGGGAAACATAAGGCCACCCGGTTTAAGCCAACGATCGCGCGCATATAACACATCCTCAAGCAACGAGCTGAACAACAGACAGGCACTGCAAGCAAAAACTATAATGAAACTTTTCTTTAATCTTCACTCCACACCTTACCCCATCCAATTGGAGATAATGATATCAACATGTTGCACAGGCAGCTGCAATTCTTGCACTTTGTTGCACTGCAGCACTTCGATAATATGATCCAGATTATTGCAATGTACCAATTGACGTGCAATTTGATAAACATCACTTGATTCTATAGAAATTACACGACACGCCCCCTGCTGTGCCGCCCACAGGGAAAGTAAGCCACTGCCGCAGCCCAATTCCAGTACTGTGGCACCGCGAAAATGTTGTGCATTTTCCTCAATGGCTGCTTTAAAGCCAAGCATTGTTATCTCATCGCGCAGCACATTTTCATGTCCTTGCAGAAATTGCAAATATGTTTCCTGTGATATTTTTGGACGATTTTCGACCGAGCGAATTGAATTCTGCATAATGCGCAATTAACTAATTGGCGGCAATTTGGAGCAGTGTGTACACACACATTACATGCGATAGTTAGCAGAGTATGCTGTATCGATATATCGATGCAATTTTAATTAGTTGAGGGAAAATGTAAACAATATAAGATTTCTGTAGCAGTATGTGCACAATTTTATGTAAAATAATAATTATATGCGATAGTTATCTTTAATTACTGTAATATTGTCGATATATCGATGCATTTCCAATTGCACAGCGAAATGTAAACATGATTTTTTCGAGCAGTGTGTACACACTTTGTGACAAGCACGACTTGTGCTGCAACAGCTGCAGTCCGAGTGCTATCGATATATCGGTAACTATTTTTATATTTAGGTGTCATTAAATTATTTTATTATTGCACATTTTCCAAATAATTAAAAATAATAACTGACAAAAATCAATTACGATTCGTAAATTCGCCTTGATCCATCTTTCCAGTATAGCCTCGAAGGTGCAATCTATGGAGAACACGAAACACCAATTGCAACTTATTCATCGTGTAGAAGTGTATGCCGTAGGCACCAGTATTGGCTTTATAGATACGATCTACAAGATTTAACCCAAATTTTACAAAGAATGAACTAACAAGTGAATCATCATTTTTCATGCTCTTCAATGCTTCCTCCATTTCTAGCGGCAATCGAACTTTTGTTATACTCACTACCCATAAATATGTCTTATAAGATTCCGGTAATACAATCCCCACTACAATGGGCACATTAATGTGTGCTTTCCTTACATCGCGTATATAATCAATAATCTTCCTAGCTGTGAAGCAAATTCTAGTGATAATGTAATCACCACCGGCATTGATCTATGAAAAGATGAAAATAATATCTAGAAACTTAAATTAAGTTCATGGATTTACCTGTTTTTTGAGATCCTGCATGGCCTCATGCATTGATTGATTTCCGTTATTTAAGATTGTATAACCTTCGGGATAACCAGCGACAGCGATGCTTATATTCTCTGCAAATGAGAAGAATTTCTTATAAGAAAACTTAACATTCGTTCTCCCTCTCCTTCTCTCACTCACTGTGATACTCACTACCATATACACGTCGTACATGTTGAATTACTTGGAAAGCATGAGAATATGATTGACCTTTGGTGAGTTTCTTGCCGAGTGTTGGATATATATTACGAAAATTCAATGCAAGAAATTCATCAAAACGCTTCTCCTGCATACCATTAAGTGTTATATGTGGAACAACAGGCATTTGTGTCTGCATATGCAATAAATATCTGATATTTGTCAATTGATTCATTGTCATATTCACAAGACTTTCGGAATAAATAGGTAGCCAGACAACGCTAAGGAACATTGGCAATAATTTATAGGAATAATCTTGATAATTTGAACAAATTGTATTTTTTGACTTTTTATGGGCCGTCACTTCGAGGCTATAGAAGAATTGTTTTTTTTCCGTCTTTTTTGCAATTATTTCGGCAACATTTACATATTGCGGTGGCATTATATGACTTTCCGTTGATTTGGGAAATATTATACATGGTTCAAAGGGCTGTATGTTGGATTTTATAGGCGATCGAATATCATACGACAGATCTCGTAGCCCAGAATCGGATACATCCATTGTTTTTTTGTTTTTTACACTTTATTGCGCACTATTAAAAATTAAATAGTGAAATTATCAACGTGTCATAGCGTTGAGCTGCGTGTGTAGTTGAATTATAATCGATATATCGTATGACCTATGAGATCTTATCTTATCTTATCTTATTGGACATCGATACTGTTTAGCTCACGCGTGACATAGCAATTAGCTTAAATTTGGAGTTTCAGCGATCGATAAAATCAAAGTTTCCAAATTTTCGAATATTAACTAGTTTTAGACTAAAATATATATAAAAAATATACATAATATATATATATATAATATATATATATACAGTAAGACCAACATTTATTCGTACACACGCTTTTCTTTGAAAAAAAAAAAACAAAAGTTTGCATTCTCTTTCAAATCTTGTGGCCGAAAACTTTTAAAACAGATAATTTTAACAATTATTTGTTGACAACATGCACAAAAAAAAAATTCGTTTTTTTTCATGTGTACAGCTGTCCTAAAGGAAAAACCCAGAAAAAGGGCGACGAAAATACGAACACAAATTATTTGCCTTCTACCAATGAATTAACGGTAGTTGGTATTTCTGTTTTAATCAAATTTGGTTAAGTGTGATCCATAATGATCGTTCTTATTGTTTTTAGTGTCATTTTCGCATCGAGTCTTGCTGAAAAAGGTTGAAATGGGACGAAGTCAGGATTTATCTTTAGACTTACGAAAATTAATAATAAAATTGTATTTGGAGAACCGATCGTATCGCGACATCAGAAGAATAGTCGATAGACCTCACTCTACTGTGCAAAGCGTTGTAAAAAAATATGTCTACAGTGGAACTTAAGACGCCGATCACAAACAAGCTGGCAGACCTAAAATATTAACTCAAAGGGAAGAGTGTAGCTGGTGCCGGGAATTTGGTATTTATTTCCGATAAAATGGACAAACATATATACTTGAACATTTTAAAAGAAAATTTGTGTGCCAGCCCCTCCAAACTTGGCCTTGACGCGAAGTCATTCTTGTTCCAGAGAGATAACGACCCCAAACATTCGTCTTATTTGGTACAAGAATAGCTGATTTACCATTGTAAGCAGCTCAAAACGCCGCCACAGTCACCGAACCTTAATCCAATAGAGCATATTTGGGGCTTATTGGAGAAAAGGATCCGAAAACACAAAATTACCCGAAGGAATAATAATAAATAGTATGCGTCGGCACTTAGAAGCAGTTATTAAGGCTAAGGCCTACAAAGTATTAATTTTTCTTAGTTTTAAATACAACAATCTCAAAAATGTACGAATAATCTATGGGCCTAGAAAAGTGCCTTATTTTAAGAAATTTAAGTTTTCTACTGAAAGAAAATAAAATATTATAATTATTATTTTCCTAACCGTTAATATAAACTTTGTGTTAATTAATTCAAAAGAAATTTCTTGCTTATCTTTGTTAATTTCACTTCACTTAAACTTGAAGAATGTGTGTGTACGAATAAATGTTGGTCTCACTGTATATAAACTAGGCATCTTCCCTCCACACCACACTACATACTTATCCCATCCAATTGGAGTTAATGATGTCAATAATTCTTGCACTTTTTTATACTGCAGCACTTTGGTAATATGATTCAGATTATTGCAATTTGATCACTTGATTCTATAGCAATTACACGACACGCCCCCTGCAGTGCCGCCCACTGCCGCAGCCCAATTCCAGTACTGTGGCACCGCGAAAATGTTGTGCATTTTCCTCAATGGCTGCTTTAAAGCCAAGCATTGTTATCTCATCGCGCAGCACATTTTCATGTCCTTGCAGAAATATGTTTCCTGTGAAATTTTTGCACAATTTTCGACCGAGCGAATTGAATTCTGCATAATGCGCAATTAACTAATTGGCGGCAATTTGGAGCAGTGTGTACACACACATTACATGCGATAGTTAGCAGAGTATGCTGTATCGATATATCGATGCAATTTTAATTAGTTGAGGGAAAATGTAAACAACATAAGATTTCTCTAGCATTATGTGCACAATTTTATGTAAAATAATAATTATATGCGATAGTTATCTGTAATTGCTGTAATATTACCGATATATCGATGCCTTTCCAATTGTACAGCGAAATGTAAACAACATATGATTTTTTTCGAGCAGTGTGTACACACTTTATGACAAGCACGACTTGTGCTGCAACAGCTGCAGTCTGAGTGCTATCGATATATCGGTAACTATTTATATATTTAGGCGTCATTAAATCTTAAAGAGCGAAATGTAAACAAAGTTTATTTTATTATTGCACTTTTCCAATTAAATTTGAAATAATAACTGGCAAAAATCAACCGAGATTCGTGAGCATGGATACGCGTCGATTCGTATTTTCTGTAATGCCTCGCAGCCGCAATTCATGGAGCACACGGATCACCAAGTCAAATTTATTCAACGTAAAGAAGTGTACGCCGTAGACACCAGTATTGGCTTTACGGATACGTTGCACAATATTTACTGCAATTGTTACAAAGAATGTACTAACAAGTGCATCATTATTTCGAATGCGCATCAATTGTTCCTCCATTTGTAGCGGCAATCGAACTTTTGTTATACGCATTATCCTCAAATAATTTTTATAGGATTCTGGTATTACAATTCCTATTACAATGGGCACATTAATGCGTGCATTCCTTGCTTTGCGTATAAAATCAATAATCTTTTCAGCGGAGAAACAAATTTGAGTGATAATGTAATCACCACCGGCATTGATCTAAAATATGAAAAGATTAAAATAATATCTAGAAACTTCAATTAAGTTTATGGATTCACCTTTTTTTTAAGATGTTGTATGACCTCATACATTGATTGATTGCCGTTATTTAAGCTTGTGTAACCTTCGGGATAACCACCGACAGCGATGCTTATATTATCTGCAAATGGGAAGAATTTCTTATTAGAAAATTCAACATTCCTTCTCCCCATCCCTCTCTCACACATTGTGATACTTACGGCCATATACACGTCGTACATGTTGAATTGCCTGGAAAGCATAAGAATATGATTGACCTTTGGTGACTTTATCGCCGCGTAATGCCAAAATATTACGAAAATTCAATTGAAGAAATTCATTAAAATTCTTCACCTGCATACCATAAAGTGTTATATGTGGTACAACAGGTATTTGTGCCTGCATATGCAATAAATATCTGATATTTGGCAATTGATGCATTCTCATATTCACAAGACTTTCGGAATAAATAGGTAGCCAGACAACGCTAAGGAACGTTGGCAATAATTCAAAGGCAAAAATTGGATAATTTGTACAACTTCTTCTTTTCGATTTTGCATCGGCCGACACTTCCAGGCCATAGAAGAATTGTTTGTTTTCCGTCTTTTTAGCAATTATTTCGGCAACATTTACATATTTCGGTGGAATTATATGACTTTCCGGTGATTTGGGAAATATTATACATGGCTCAATGACAGGTATGTCGGATTTTATATACGGTTGAATACCGTACGTCAGATCTCGTAGCCCAGAATCGGATACATGCATTGTTTTTACACTATTAAAAATTAAAAACTGAAATTAGCAACGTGTCATAGGGTTGAGCTGCGTGTGTAGTTGAACTATAATCGATATATCGTATGACCTATGGGATATATATCTTATTAGACATCGATACTGTTTAGCTCACGCGTGACATAGCAATTAGCTTAAATTTGCAGTGTCAGCGATCGATAAAATCAAAGTTTGCCAAAAATTTTGATAAATAAAAAATTTATTCAATCAAGATTTTACATATAATAATTTCGAATTTTAACTAGTTTTAGACTAAAAAAAAATATATATATATATATACATATATATATAAACTAGGCACCATCGCAAGCATCGCTTGGCGGCTTACGTAGTACACCCAATCGCCTTAGTTCGCAAAGTACTTTGAAAACGCCACCGAATTCATTCAACGTATAAAATTGTACGCCGTAAACTCCCAAATTAGCATCAAGTATCTGTTGAATATTACAAACTGCTAAATCAACAAAGAATTGTCGCACTTCACGATCATTATTCTTAATCAATTCCAATTGTTGAATCAATGCTGTTGGCAATTTCACTTTTGCAACATGCATCACCGTTTGATATTTCTTATATGTTTCAGGGACGATCATGCCAATAACTATCGGCACCGTGATGCCAGCTGCTCGGACATTGCGTATAAAGTCCAATATCTTATCGATTGAGAAACAAGCTTGCGTGAATATATAATCAGCGCCGGCATCGACCTATAAACAAAATAAAAATTATGATTGATAAGCAGCGCATTGATAAGAGCTGATAAGAAAGATGTTTCCCGTTTACCTTGAACTTGAGATGCTCAATAACCTCGGACATCTTTTGGCTGCCATCATCTAAACTCGTATAACCCTCCGGATAACCACCAACAGCAATGCTTATGTTATCTACAGAAGTAAAACATGTAATAGATCAATATTCGAGAGTGCTCGACTATAGTATACCCGGTATCCAAACATTTTTGGGGAAAATTGCATATAAATATACTTTATGGAGTCAGGGTCACACCTACTTGTAAGCGTTATATGAATTTGCTAGTGTCACACAGTCAATATAACCTTAATACAACATGGGGGTACCGGGTATACTCAACTGTCACTATGTACTCACCACCCGGTACCCGGTATCCAAATATTTTTGGGGAAAGTTGCATATAAATATACTTTATGGAGTCAGGGTCACACCTACTTGTAAGCGTTATATGAATTTGCTAGTGTCACACAGTCAATATAACCTTAATACACCATGGGGGTACCGGGTATACTAAACTGTCACTATATACTCACCACCATGTACTTGCCGTGCATGTTGTACTGCCTGATATGCATAATTATAAGCCTGATTCTCAGCAACACGATCGCCACGCAATGCCAAAATATTAGTAAAATTCAATGCTAGAAACTCATCAAAATGTTGTTTCGTTAGACGATAAAGTATTACATGTGGTATGGTGGGTATCCGTGATTGCATATACGATGCATACTTGACATTTGCTACATCCGCCATACTCGTATTCACCAAACTATCCGAGTATACAGATAACCAGACGACACTAATGAATGATGGAAGCAGTGGGAGAAAACGATTGAAATCCATGCATGTTGTTTTCCGCTTTGTATGGGCCGTAACTTCAATACCGTAAAAGAATTCTCGATGTGCTGTCTTATTGGCAATTAATTCGGCAACATTCACATTTTGCATTTGAGCCTCATTTTGAGATTGTGCAAATTCAAAGCAAGGTTCAATTGGTGGCACTACTGGTGGTGGCACATTTGAAAAATGTCGTAATCCTAGTCCTCCTCCCACCGTTGCCATAGTTGTAGTTGTAGTTGATGAAAGTAAAGCAAGATCAGATGAATGCATTGTATTAGCGTTACGTTCAGTTAAAACGTCAGACTTGGCCGTAGTCGAGGAGCAGACTAACGTCGGAGACTGATCGAAATAGATGCGAGAGCAAAGCGACGCTTTTACGTTCCGGTATAGTCGAACTATCGTAGGTCGTGATAGGGTCACGTTGACAAACATTGCGATTAGAAGGCTGACCGCACCGCGCGACTACGATGCCCCCGACGATGCCTCGCGATGATGCCCCAATTTTTACTTCGTTTCAAGTTCGTATTTTCTTTTTCTTTTTGTTGTAATTTTAAACATTTTGCTTGCTTCCATTTTTCGTTTTTCCCCTTAAACTTCAATTTCTTGGGTTTTATCTAGGGCTACTAAGGCTTAAGCTTTTATCAGTAGTGCTGTCAGAATGCTTCGTAACTCTATAAATTATACAAATAAATCACTTTTCAAACCAAAAAGACGCAAAAAACTTCAAATATATATGTAAGAAATATTCATTCTTAACTGGTAAACATTTTTATACCCGGTAATCATAGAGTACCAATAGTATAATAACTATATGACAGCAGAAAATGTATGGAAGCGTTAGAATATCGTTTAGTGAAGATCTGTGAAAATTGGATCGGATCATAAACATGGAAGTTATGCAATTTTCAATTTGAGTAACGGGTATTATATAGTCGAGCATATACGACTCTTACTTTCTTAGTTGTTTTTTTTTTCCTTTCGCTTTATCAATATTACAGTTAAAGTACAGTTGACCCCATTTTTTAATTTTTTTGAGGTTATGTGCAAGCACTTTTCCCATATCTGTAACGCATTTCCAATGAGTTTTTTTTCTTATATTTTTTTTTTTTTTTGTTATGCCATTAAAACAATTTTCAAGTAGTTTCAAAGCAATTTAGTGAAATGTAAAAAAAAAATATATATATATATATAGATATAGATATATGAATAATAATAACAAACGATGCTATTCATTTCAATTTTTACGATCGTTTTGTTGTTTTTTTTTTTGTTTTTTATTTTTTTCTTCCCCTTCATTTCATTTTAATTTTTTTCCTCATTTGGTTTTTTGATTGTAGCAAATTATTTGATGGCGTTAATTACAAAAAAAAAAAAAAAAGAAAATGCAGCACAAATTTCGATTAGACGAGCAAAACGCCAAATCGAACGAATTCTCCGCCTCCTTTCCACTTGAAGGCAGCACTTTCAATCTCCCTCTCGCTCTCCCTCCTTCTCTCTCTCTTTCTCTTTCACTGATGCTGTAGACGATCTCCTTGTGTAGCGATCGGACCACTTGGGTTACGCTTCAGAGCCATAATCATAATTTAAAATGCCGCTGGCAGCACTCGAGAGTCGTAAAAAAAAAACAAAAAAAAAAAAATAAAAATAAAAACTGAAAAACACAAAAACAAGATTGTTGCGTCTGAAATTGCACTACGCAAGGCGAAGGAGTTGCAGACAAAAAAAAAAAAGAAAGAAAAAAAAAGAAGAAGAAGAAGAAGCAGCAGCAGCATCGACAGCAGCAACAGCAACTCGACCAGAAGCCGCTTCGGGCGTCAAGTGGCAATTGAAGATTTATTTTACGGCTGTCGACTGCGCCTTCGACTTCGCCTCCCATTGAAATTGTTTTTTTTTTTTTGTCTCTCTTCATTTTCATTTTCATTTGCCAAATGCAATAGCTGTAAAACGATGCACTAAACTATCGTTAAACTATTATATAGATAATAAACATTTGTTATCGATAGTTGCAGCAATAAATATACAATTTTATATCGATCTTATGCAATTTTATATATATAATAATATTTAATAATGAGATTAAATAATTTTATATGTTTATTAATTAAATTTGCAATTAGCACAGTTGCATTATCGATAGTGTCATCGATAGTTTGACACTTCTATTGTTACACCAACACACGCACAACAGTAGCGCGCGCGCCTTTGCAAAAAAACCGTCGCGCTTTTATTTTTTTTTCTTCTTTTTTTTTGGTGTCGTTTTTTTTTTGTGTTTTCTGTGTGTTGAATTTGTTATGCGTCGTTTAATTTCATTTCAAAACAAATCAGCGTAAAATGAGGAAACCAACGATAAATAAAACCAAAAAGCAAAAGCACAGCACACAAACACACACACACACATGCATGTAGTCATAGTACACAATATATGTAGAGGACAGGCCTATGAATTGTCTTCGTATCTGTGCATCTACAACAACAAAGTCGACTGAAGCAGCGACTGCGGCAGCGGCAAAACAAGACACAGGCCCCATGCGAAGAGCAACAAAACGAAGACAAAGACAATGGCAAAGCAGCAGCGGCAGAAGCAGAAGAAGAAGCTGGCAGAGAAAAAAAAATACAAAGTTTGCAATAGTGTTTGTTGTTGTTGTTGTTGCTGCTGTTGGTTTTGGAGCATGTTGGTGCAGTGCAAAGTGTTAGCGGGGAAAAACGTGTGACGGGTGACGAAGTGATCGGTTCGCGAACAAAGGAGCGGCAGACCAGGCCAGGCAATAAGCAAAAAAAAAATACAGCAACAACAACATCAAGTTGTATATTTATGGCACACAAAACGCAAATAATAAGGCAAGTATGAAAATGCTTTACTAGACTAACACATACCCTGTAATAGTAAGGCAACGCAAAGACATTGCTCTTTCTTATATGCTTTCTCATTTCACCCGTTTTCAATATGCACGGGGTACAAAAATAAAGAAAGAAAGAAAAACAAAAAAAAATTGAGAGAAAGAAAGAAAAACAAAAACAGGCAAATCAGGCGAGGCAAGTCACGTTCACGTTTCGCTGCGTTGAGTGATCTTTCGCTGCTTGGTCCAGCTGCGCCAGCAGCAGCAGCAGTAGCAGCGACAGTGACAGCAACAACGTCAAAAGGGGCTCGCATCAGCTGAGGCTCTGTTTGTGTGTTTGTTGAGTTAAAGAGTAAAGAGCACAAAGAGGTGGATCTTTTAAGAACTCACTTGATGTTGAGCGTATTTGCTGCTTCTTAAGAGAATTGAAATAGTGCAAAGAGCATTTGAGTTAAAACGAACAACTATTATATGAGTGTAAAAAGATCAAAGAGTATGCAAGAGCGTAAGAGTCAAAGAGCATAGACATTTTGCACTCAACGTTTGACATAGTCGTCACACTGCGCTCTTGAGCGACAAACAACTATTCAGAGGGTTGAGCACAACGCTCTCTGCTACGATCGGCAGTGAGCGTGCCGCTCAATTGGAAAAGCTTGTGAGAGTGTGCAAGAGAGAGAAGCAGAGCAAACGGCTAAACGGGTTGAGGTAGTGTCTGTATATGTATGTGAGCAGAGCAGCGCTGAAAAACAACAGAAATAAAAAGCAAAAAAAAAAAAACAATATATAAACTGAACATTTGTTTACGACAAACATTAAATTATATATGTATATACAATATATATATATATATATATATATATGTATGTATATATGCACAAGCATAAGTGCATTTTGTGCAGAGAGCAGTGCAACAGAGAGAGAGAGAGAGACAGAGGTTAACAGTGCCATACATAAATATATGTATGCATGTATGTGTATGTATGTGATTGCAGCATGTGCTGCTGCTGTGCATTGATTTTTATTATAGTTTGCCTTTAATTAGAAACTCACACACACGCACATGCATACATATATACAATATGCAATCATATATATATATATATGTACATATATATATACATATATATATATATATATATACATATATATAAATTTGCAATTTGTTTGTTACGTTTTTGGCACAACGACCGATAGCTATAGCTATAGTTATATTTTAGCTACTTATTTAGCCGTTTCCAGCTATTTGCTTGCTTTTCAATCCATTGAGAGAAAAATAAAAGTCGCCAGTTGCTCTATTTGCGACCTGCCTCACAAAATTTTTGCATACACGCGGTCCAACACACAGGCACACACACATATGCACGCATATAATCAGCAAATAGACTCTGAGCGTACAGAGCGTGTGTGTGACAGAGAGAGCGAGAAAGAGAAGAGCGAACAGCACGTATTGAGTGCATGTAAAATCATGTGAAATTTACGTGCAAATCAAGTGAGCAGCGGCAGCGGCAACGGCAACTTTTGCAATTGCACTATTTAAATTTTTTTTATTTATTTTTTTTATTAAAATCTATAGTAAATATATTTACATATGTATGTGTGTGTGTGTGTGTGTGGTATAGGTCAATTTTCTATTTAGCTGTCAGATATTTGAAAGCTGAAAAAAAGAGTTTTTAATATGCTGAAAAGATGCAAATGAAAAGTAAATAAAAAATTTATTTTACTTTATTTTTTTTTTTTGCAATTGAACTTTGAATAAAAAAAAAGGAAAAGGAGAAAATACAATAATAATAAAATTAAAAATACAAATAAAATATAAACAAATAAAAATAAATAAAAAATTAAATAACAAAAAAATAAATAATAAAAAAAATAAATATAAAATAATACATTTTTTTTTGTTAATAATACAAATAAAATAAAAAATATATGACAAACAAAAATTGAACCAGAAATAAAAAAAAATAATAAATATATAAAAATAAATATATAAAAAAAATTAAATAAAAAGTTCGCAAAAATAATAATAAAATAAAAAAAATATATGACAAATAAATATTGAAATCAAAAAATAAATATATAAAAATAAATAAATACAAAAAAATACATAAAATATAAAAAATAAATAAATAATAATAAATATATATAAAATAAAATATATAAGTAATAAATAATTCACAAAAATAATAATAAAAATAAAATAAAAAAAATATGACAAAATATCTTGTTGGCAAATAAAAATTGAGTCAAAAAACAAAATTAATTTCATAACAACGAAGATTTCTTAGTCTTGCAAGTTGCAACATAAAGTTCTTCAGTCAAAATTGTTATATTTGAGCGATATGCTGCTATGTTATCTATGTATATAATAGAGTATTTCGATTTGTGGCAATACTAAACCTTAAAATCAACTGCATATTATAGTTTTATATACTATATATAAAAAAAATTTCTTAGTTTAACGATTCAAAAAATTCTGAGAATTAATTCAACTATATTTTTTTTTTTTTTTTTTAAGAAATTATTATTATAATTTGTTAATTCCCCCCTCTCCCCCCCCCAAAAAAAAAATACTGAAATACTGTGTAAAATGAATCTAGATCAGTTACGATTGTTAAATTATAAAGTTCACGAGAATTATAGCTGATGATGATCGCTTGTTAAATGGCAAACAAAGGCAACATGGCAATGATACGGCAGGGAAAATAAGTTAGAGGGGTAGATGAGGGGATGAGGGGGGTTTAGGTAGGGGGATAAAGTGAAATAATTAGTTGAATATTATTTTCCGCATTGGCCATGTCACGACATACTTTGCGAACTCGTATTAACATTACAAGCTACATCTACAGCTACAGCTACAGTTATAACTATAGCTAGCTATATGGCAATATATGTATATGTATATATAGCTACAGCTATGGCTAATACCTGGATACAATCTTAACAACGATCAAAATGTGAACAAAGCTAAAGCAAAAGCTAAAGCTGCTTGCTACCTACGCTAATTGCTGTATAAAATGCGATAGTTATGGCAAACTATAAGAAGCACAAACACGAATATGAATACGAATATACAACGAATATACAAATACAACTATGAATATGAATATATATGTATATACGAATATTAATATGAATACGAATACGAATACAACAAAAGCGAATACAATAACGATTACATATACTTGTATACTATAGAAATTAATCTTGCTTTGATTTTGTTTCTTTTTTTTTTACTGCATAAATTAAAGTTGTACATACATACATATATTTTATGGATCCGACCCCGAGCAAGTGTAACAACAACAACAATAACAACAACAACAATAAAGCTGAAAAATGTTCTTTACAACAAATTCATTTTGTAGAACATTAACGCAGCTTTTGTTTACTTAAATAAATAATTTGCACGGCTCTTGTTTTTTTTGTTCTATGCGTGTTTCAATTCCATTCGTTCCACATAGTTCCATATAGTAAATGAATGAAGAGCACTGTATGCTATCGTTGAAAATTTTAGTAAACGTTTATGTTATTTCACTGTTTCAATTCCATTCGTTCCTCTACTCAAATATCAACTAGATATATGTGCATGCTTGAGCTATATTTCTTAAGTTGATATAACAGTTTATAAAGTTAATCAATCTACAATTAGCTGTGTTCCATTCCACTTGTTTCACAAAGAATTTCATAACATACATTTGTTATAACTTTAGTTTTGTAGCACTATGAAAATGCATTGCATTAACAATTAGGTTAGTGTGTACTCTAGTGTTCCATTCCAGTCGTTCCATGTTTTTTGACTGATCATTTAGCTTTTTTGTTCATCAACATGCCAAGCATTTGCTTAACTTTTAGACTATGGCGCACATTTTGACTACTGAAACATATGGAATGAAACACAGTTTTAAGACTATGACTAAAGGGTTATGTTTCAATTTCAAACATTCCATAGGTAATACTTGCCAATGCTACCATGAAATTAAGCACTCTGCATTTAATTTCCCATTGAAACATATGGAATGAAACATAGATTATAGATATGTTTGTATTGTTAGCTAGCTACACATAGATTAACTGTAATTCTTCTGTGGAAAACCTTTGTGTGTGTCATGCAATTCATGGTTGACATCTTTGCCATTAGTTGTATTCATGTTGAGTTCATGTTGAAAACTTGGAAATACGGCAATGAGCTGCAAATTGCAGATGTCTTCACCCCAAACTACAGCCCCGCCACGCCCCATAAACCCATTAGCCCAGAGACCACACAGGTAGATGGTGAAAAGAAAGTACATAGAAAGCGATTGCAGAAAAAATAAAAAGACAGCAAGAAGAAACGTTAAAGAGTAAGAAGATGATGTAGAAGTAGCAGTAGTAGCAGCAGCAGCAGCAGTAAAAGACGTTAGCTAAAAAGAGCCGCAAATGTAGCTACATATATAACACTGTGTATATCTGTTCGACACACACACACACACACGCAGACTTGGGTCAATGTTGCTCTAATGCTTGATCCAAATGACAAAAATCGTTGAGCATATGAAAGAAAGACGCGACCGACCACACACAAAGCTGCAAACATTTATAAATTGTTGTTGTTGTTGTCGCATTTCATTGGAAGTGTCCAGTGTTAAAGTTAGCTATGGCTTACAGTATGGTTCAACTTTCGGTTCAGGGCCCCAGCGGTTCAGAGGTCCATTAAAATTTCATGTGTACCGAGAATAGAGCGCAAATAGGCCTGTAATTATAGAACAAATATACACATAACATATATAGCCAGAGAGTGTGAGAGAGAGAGAGAGTGTGTGAGAGAGGAGAAGCTCACAAATTGTTACTAGCTTATAGTGTAGTTAGAGAGAGAGAGAGAGGGGAGGAAGGGGGCATACAAGTGTGCACAATACACAGAAGTAGCACATAGATTCATGCGAATGTCGCGTCAATGAGCGTTTACTCTTAGAGCTGAGCAATAGCGCGTGAGCGACGTGTCGTGACACGTTTACAAAACTTAATGCATGAAGTTGCAATAATTAGAAATTTGATTTTTGTTTTTTTTGGCTACATTTAATTTTTAGCTATATGTTTTTTTTTTTTTTTTGGCTAAACTTAAGTTACATCGCTAGTTGAACATTTGACGAGAGGCAAGAGTTGTTGGCGTGTAATGCCGCAATGAAAATCGCCCATTACAACAATTTCATTTCATTTTACCGCCTTTAGGCGCTTACGTAAGCACCAACAGCAGCAACAGCAACAACAACAATATGCAACAAAAGCAAACACTAACAACAACAATAACAATAACAGCAAAGACTCATTGCAGTAGCTGCCAAGAGCTGGAGAGGGGGCAGAGCTACATACAATTACGCGCATGTATATGTGTGTGTGTGTATGTGTATTGTAGGGACAGGGAAACGACATTTGTGCCACCTTTTTTTATTTATACATATACATATATATATTTTTTTTTTTGCCTGCAATTACACGGCCAGCAACGGCAACGGCAACGGCAGCGGCAACGACAGCGACAACTAAGCAAAAATCGCGCCAGACAAACTGACGGCAGCGTGTGATTTTTCTGTTGTTTTTGGGATCGGGTCGGTTCAGTATAGTTCAGCTTTATGTTATGTTGACTTGCTGCTGCTGTTGTTGGCTTTGGGTTGGGCTGTGCACTGGGGCTTGGCATTTGCGGCTACGTACGGTAAAACACGGCTAACGCTCGAGAGAAGAAATTTTCAAATTTATTTTGTTTTTTTTTTTTTTTTTTTTGTAATTTGTGCGTTCAATCTAAAGAAATTTTGCTAGAATTTTGCATTATAATTTATTTATTTATTTTTTTTGTGCAATATTTTCATTTTGCTGTGCAACAGAGCGTATACGTAATCAAGTAATAATTACAATAACTATTTCAATATATTTTATAATAATTTTTTTTATTAGAATTTATTATTTTTTTTTTTTAAATATTTTCAAATTATTTTCAATATTTTATTGCATACAACACTGCGTATGCTTAATATTTTTATATAATTTATATTAAAAGAAAAAATTGTAAATATAAATTTAAAGTGAAATCATAGCGAATGTCTTTACTTAATACTACAGAGTATTTGCTAGTCGTTGCTTCGCCACAGAGCGTAGAGCACACAGCACTGAGCATTGTGCTGCTGTTAGATCAAATGCGATTTAGATCGTGTGCGCTCGCTGTGCTGCGATTGCAAGACGCGGCCACATTTAATGATATCGCATGATTGATGATTACTCATCGACCGGTTGCTTAGCCTTAGCTTTACCAAAGCTAGCACTGACAGCAGGGTGGAGGTGGAGGTGCTGGTGCTGGTAGTGAACGGTAGAAGGGAAGGGGGAGCGACAGAAATTGAGGGGAAACTAAGCACAGCACGCGAGCAAATGCGAATGTTGAAGGCTCAACAGATAATTACCTATAGAGGGGCACAAACAACAGCTCAAACAACAACAACAACAACAATAGCAGCAACAGCTACAACAACAATAGCAGCAACAGCAACAGCTACAACAACAATAGCTAAACAAAAAGTACTGTTAGTCACCGTCGCTCGTTCTAAGTGGCCAACTGACAGTTGGACTGTTGGACAGCTAGACTTTTGTTGGACTATTGGACAGTTGGACAGTTGGACAGACGCGACTATTGGACAGACAAACTGACGAGCTTCAGCTAGTTAGTTGGCATTAAGACGAACGAACAAACGTTCGCTTCGTGCACTTAAAGTAGAAGGAGAAAAAAAAAACCTAAAACCAAACAACAGAAATACAAAAACAAAACAAAAGCAAAATCGATTGGCAGCCACAGACAAGCTGGCAACAGCCAAGTTCCACCCTCCCGTTAGGCCCCCCCCACCTCTGAGCCACGCCTCCCAGCCTACTAAGTAGCGGTGTACAAACGCGCGGGCCTGGCAACAGTTTCACAGTTACTGCTAGTACAAGTCTGACCTTAAACTATTCGTGTTGCTGTTGCTGTTGCTGTTGCTGTTTGCCTGCCTGCTTGTACTTTAGTCATTCGGCAAACAGAGATTGGCAGGCGTCACGCGACTTTCTGGTTACCCTGTAAAAATAAACATACAATCTGATGCCTGGGAGTTTTAGTTACAGAGAATTTAGTGAGAGATAAGCGTCACAGTCAAAAGTTAAAGCCATCAATAAACTTATGAATTCAGCTGAATTAATCGATTTTTATATCGATATTAATTACTAGCTCAAACTTTGGGGTAATTCTAGTTAGCCAAATATATCGATAAATCTAGTTGAGACACTAAGGGAACTTATATTTCAAATTTAAATTAATATTTTATATAATTAAGCATTTCACATATCGATATACATATATCGATAGGTCTAAAAGTAATCATGTTTATTGCTATGCTAGATCTTTAGTTGCATATATATCAATATATATATGTGATGTATCATACATTTGCGTAAATTACTATATCGATAATAATCGATATACACTAAAACATTTATCGATATATTATGGAATACATGGTTTCTCTGCATTTTTATTTACTTGTTTATTTGCCACACAATATAAATGTATTCATAAAAAATTATTTATCGATATATGTATATCGATTTAAAAAATTTATCATATATCGATATACAAAATATTTATAGAGATATTTGACTTTATGGAATTACATAATATATTTATACATTCTTAACTTTTTATCGATAAATATCGATATATTAAAGAATTTTTAAAAAAATATCGTTACTCTATTTCAATATTTATTAATTTCACATTATCATTTCATATCTTGCGTTAGTAAAATTATGTAGCTTAGGGTATCTGCTAGTCGAGCATTTTTTTGTTTATGTGTAACTCTTTGCATGAGGCCGAGTGACCTAACCATTAATCCATCTATATATCGTTATATTTGCACAATTGTCGAGCTGGTTTTTCCCAAAGTATTCTTAGCTTTTAGTTCTTGATTCTTCTTCTTCTTCTTCTTCTTCTTTGTAGTATTAGTACTGTTGGTGCTGGTTATATCATCATCATCATCATCATTATCAACATCATCAGGCGTATTTCTGAACTAATTTGTGCAGTTTCCCCATATTCCAGAGCATTGCGTACGTAAAACTGTTGCGTTGAATCATCTATAAAATCAGCAAAGTCTAAAAGTCTGTTGCTAAGGCCTCAAATTGATGATAATATTATTGAAAGAAATGCGAAAAAAAAAAATGAATCAAGGCGACAAAAAAAGAGTCATAGACACAGTATGTGAAACGTGACTAATCTCTTCCGATTCGGAACTTTTTCTTTTTTTTTATTGATAAGCAAACAAATTGTATTGCGGTTTTATTTTTACCTTGAACTGCCTGTGTTTAATCTAGAAATTTCTATAATTGAAAAAAAAAATAAAAAAAAACTTGAAATACATTTATAAAGATCTAAAGAAATTAAATAAAAAAAAAAATAAGAAAAACCATTAAATTTTTTTTTTTTTTTTATTACTATGCTATATATATATATATATACATATATGTATGTATGTATGTATTGTATATATAGTATTTTGATTTGAATGAACTTTATTTTTAATGGTTTTGATTTCATCATGTTTTGCTTTTGTTTTACGTCTCTCATTTCTATGCGCAAAACTGATAAGAAATACAAAATCTAATAAAATCAGAAGAAAAAAATCAGAAAAAAAACCAAATTTAAATTAAAACGTATTAAATGCACTTTGGCCCAGTTTTTGAGATTTATGTTCAAAGTGAGACAGAGAGAGAGAGAGAGAGAGATGAAGAGTCGGGGTATGGAAATAGAGTAAAAAAAAATAAAAACACATAAATGAAAGAGATATGCAAATGCAAAGGGGGGGGGGGGGGGGGCAGCAAAAATTGAACAATGGTCTGTCGCTAGGCCGATAAGGAAGGTCCAATAATACTTTTGGCTTTTTGTCTATCTCTTCTTCTTCTCTCTCTCTCTATCTTTCTGTCAATGACTCATCGATTTATATAGCTTGTGCTTGCTTCTCTCTCCCTCTCTCTCTCTGGCTCTTCCTCAAGAAACTTGTTTCGTGACCAAATTATCGCTGAACCATTGAATTATGAACGTTTGAGTGTCAAATGCAACGTTTAGCACAAGTTTTTAGCTATATAGAGATGCACAGTGGTACAAATGCATATATATATATATATATATATATATATATTCATATAACTGAACATTTATCTGCTTAGTTGACAAAGTAAAGTTACTGAATCTTACGCTTTTGAGTTTTTCGTCTTACTTTTTTATTTTATTTTTTTTTTCGAATTTCACCTATTTTCTATTTCTGCTGTTGCTAGCTCTGCTTCTGCTTCTTCTTCTACTTCCCTAAAACAGTTTCAACGGGCACAGTTATTCATCATTATCTGACGACAGACATCAGCTGTTGTTGTTAATGTTGCTGTTGTTGTTAATGTTGCTGTTGTTATTGTTGTTGCGACAATGACAACGCTGCAAACAACAACGAAAAGCTGCACACAACTTTGTTAAAGACAGCAAAATGTTGCCAGCTAAAATTGTTTGCAGCTTTGACGACATGCTGAATGCGCTATATCATATTTTCTAAAGGTCTTAAAGTTGTTGTTGTTGTTGTTGTTATTGCATTTCTCATAAGTTGTATATAATGCTATATGCTTGCAACTGCAACGCGTTGTTTTAAGCTTTCAAGCTGCTTAAAGTTATTTTTATATTATAAGCTTAACGTTATTACAGCAGCTAATATGCCCGACAACTCCCACTAGCTGTGTAGCGTAGGTCTGGCAATGGCAAGCGATCGTTAGCGTTGATTACGAGGCAACAGCAACAGCAACGACAGTGGCAGCGACAGCGACAGCGATAGAGGCAGAGGCAGAGGTAGAGAAGGCAGCGGCAACAACAGCAGAAACAGCAGCAGCAACAAGTCGTCATGGAGCGGGCAAAGAGACCTCGGTATAGCGTCAAGCCGTAGCATTAGCAATAACAGCAGCAACGGCAACGGCAACGGCAACGCTGAGGCAGAAGATGAAGAAGAAGCAGAAAATGAAAAATAATAATAGTAGAAATAATAATATAACAACAGCAGCAACAACAACAAAATAGGAAAGTTGCGCTTGGCAACAAATCGCTCGCCAACAATCGACTAACAACGACAGCAGCAACAGCAACAACAGCAACAACAACAAACAACAATGAAAAAAAAAAGTTGAATAAAAACATTGCTAAAAAGCAGCAACGAGAGCGAAGCGAGCTGATGGCACAAGAGGCACAAAGGGGGGAAGGGGGAGCGGGGAAAGCGAGTCAGCAAACGATCAAAGTGATTACTTAGCTAGCTGGCAAAACTGGCAGAAAAGCGAATGAAAAGCCTATTTGGCATTGGCACTAGGAAAAATTGACAAACATACAAGATACCCTGTAAAAGCAATAACGAAAGTGTTAAAAAAAGTAGAATTAAAAATAAAAATATATTGCAGCATGTAAATTGTTTATTGACAAGTTAACAAAAGTTTTTTTTTACAATTATTTTGTAAGTGAGAAACTGCAAAATGTTTTTTATTTATTTTTTATTTTTATTTTTTTGTGTACTTTTCTCTTAAATTTATAGATTTCATAGATTTAAGCATAGTTTATATTATAAAATGGAAAAACGAAAGGAAGAAATTATGCTCCTTGAACCACTGGGAGCATGGCCAAATTCCTGGCTAAAACAAATATTACTCTGGCATAATTGGCGCAAATCCGGATTCGTTTTCTTTTTAATACTGACGCTACTTCTGGACATTGCTACGAATTCAATTATCAGTGTAATAAGTGTCGCTGGTGTACTAATACTATTATTAAGCATATCCTATTGGTGCTTTATCTGGATGATGCGTAAACTGCGTAAAATTTATTTTTTATTTTTATTTTTTTGTGTACTTTTCTCTTAACAATTTCATGGGAATTCTCTAGAACTTGTGCTAATGAATAATTTATAACTATTGCGTGAACTTTTTAAAGGGTATTGCAAAAATTTTACAAAGTGAGACAGAGAAAGCAAGAAGTAGAAGAAAGAGAGATAGCTAGAGAGAGAGAAAGAGATGAATTTACATAGAGTATAATTACTTATTACATAGATCTATGTTAGCAAATAATTTTGGTCGGGAGATTGTTTTGGTCGAGTTCATTTACCTGATTCCCTGCATCTGTCTCCAAAAATTGAATAATAAAAAAAAAAAAAAAAAACACGTGCTGTTGTCAAGTTATTAAATTCCAATTAAGACTTTTTTTTCCCCAGCTGTAGAAATATTGAAACAAACTCAAAACATCAAAAAAAAAAGAAAAAAAAAATACAAAACGCAAAATTCAAACTGAATTGAACTCGGTTTCGAATCAAGGCCGTGAAAATGCATAAAACTCATTGTCCGCCTCGTGCTATTTATTTAGCGTGTCACGATCGGCGATCCGCGGTCTGCGATCTGCGATCTGCGAAATGTGAAACGCGATCTGTGATCCACGATCAGTAAGTTATCATCCGACTATACTGACAACAAAATTGTTTGTCGGGTGCATTGCACTCTAAAGATTTCGCAATATTAAATACTGAATAAAGAAATACCAAAAAATACTGAATATACTGAATACTTAATACCGCAAATACTGAATACTAAAGTATACTGAAACTGAGACTGAGAATGAGAATGAAACTGAGTTCATTGCACGCATTCGCTAAAGAAGTGTTAGCCAATAAAATAAAAATAAAAAAAAAGAAGAGAGGAAAACGAATGAATGAAAAGAAAGAAAGAAATGAATTCAAAATTTCAACAATTTGGTCAACTGACTGACTGAGTAGTGCTCGATAAGAGGTCGTCGATCTAGAATATACTATATATATATATATATATATATATATGGAGTATATATAGCTCTAGCTCTAGTGTGTATATAAAATATTATCATTATCAAAATGCATTTCATAGCGTTTGAGGCTTGGTTTCCTTTTCTTTTTTTTTCTTTTTTTTTTGGGCTAGATAAATTTTAAACTTGAATGAACTTTCGCGTCTAGGCTTCTTATCGGTCAATATTTATTTCTGTTTCTGTCATGGAAACAATCAATAAAGATTCAATTGTCATACTACTTGAGAATTAATAAATTGGGGAATAGAACAAAGCAAAAAAAAAAAAACTTTATGAAAATTGATTAGAATATTTATTGCAGGAATTAGCAATAAACTTTGAAAAGTCAGATCGTTAATGTACAGGAAATTATAGCTATAGTTATAGCTATACTATGTAAAGTTAATTAGGGTCAAGTCTAGTCTAATAATAGTATAATATTATGAGAGTATAACAGTCTAATCGTAGAACAGTCTAATAGTTTAACACTATGAGATTAAAAGCAGTATAACAGTCTAGACGTAAAACGAATAACTATAAAAGCATATATGTATAACAGAAAAACAGTATAACAGTAGCAGTGTATAACAGTATCAAAACAATTATAAAGTATAACGTATAATAGTATAACAGCATAGTATTGTGACAGTGTATATGGATAACAGTGTAATACATAACTTTAGAACAGACTACGTGTATAACAGTAAAATAATATATAAGCATCACATTATAATAGTATAACACTATATAACTGTATGATAGAAATTCCCTATAAAAGTCTAAATGTATAACATATTATATAAATAAAATTTTATATCTGTATAACAGTATAACAGTATGCCAGCACATCAGTATAACAGTTAAAAAGTATAAAATTTGTACTGTAGAAATATAACCGCACAGCATTATAAGATTATAACACAATAACTGTATAACAGTATAACTGCATTTGCAGTATAACCTGTATATAACAGTATAACAGCGCAGCATTGTGTCAGTGTAGATGGATAACAGTATAATACAAGTATGACAGCATAACTTTAGAACAGTCTACGTGTATAACAGCAAAATAATATATAAGCATCACATTATAACAGTATAACAGTATATAACTGTATGATAACAAAATCCGTATAAAAGTTTAAAGGTATAACACATATAAATAAAATGTAATATCTGGTTAACAGTCAGTATAACAGTCAAAAAGTATAAAATGTATACTATAGGCATATAACCGCACAGCACTATAAGATTATAACACAATTACTGTATAACAGTATAACTGCATTTGCAATATAACCTGTATATAACAGTATAACTGTTGAAAAGTATATATAAATAAATATTTGATTTTCGGCTTAACATCTTGCTTGGCAATTTTTCCCCCAGTTTTTATTTAGCCTTCATATGGATTCGATTTCGGATTCAGCTACAGATACAGTGACAGCTACAGCTACAGCTACAGCTACAGCTACGGCTGCGGCTACAGATTCAGTTGGCATGAGGTGAATGTCTTCCTGTATTTTGGTGTCGTGTGAGTCATTTTGTGAGTGCACTCACAGTGCACAGTATTTCAAATGGAGTCTGAATTTCGAATTGCATTTAATTGCCGTCGTTTAATGTAGATGCCCGTTGAGTGTCTTGATTGTCGCAAAAGCGACATGCCACTGCACGAGAGAAAGAGAGAAAGAGACAATGACAATGACTGAGATAGAGCATTGAGTAGAGGTGGTGGGAGGTACTTTGGCTCATCAGGCATGAAGCTGATTACATGTCATCAGCTGCAGCATTCAGCAGGCGTTCGCAGTTGGACTATTTTAGCAAAAATTTTATGGCCAACATAAAAGGCCCAAAGAGCTCAAGAGGCTGCCAAGAGCCCAAAAGCAAAAGAGAGAGAAAGAGAGAGAGAGAGAGCAAAAGTAGCTACTGCTACTGCTGCTGCTGCTGTGTTGCATCTGATGCCAGATTTGCAGCCTGGTTGGGGGCCAGGGCGTTAAAGTTAACGACCAGCCAACGGCGTTGTGCTCATTACCAGCCTCAGTCTCAGTCTCAGCATCAGCTTCTTCAGACTCTGTCGCAGTCGCTGCCGCAGCCGCAGCCGCAGTTGCTGTAGTTGTCGTTTTGTCGTTGTCGTTGTCGTTGTTGTCGCTGTCTTAGCCTTGGTCTTGCTCTTGCAGCTTGTACATTGCCAGTGTTAGTTGAGTTTGAGCAGCTACACTGCTACACAAAAGCTTAGTAAATCTTAACATTTATTTCTTAATTATGCAAAAATAAATTTTTAATAATTTTGCTAACAAATTTTTTTAAATTATTTTTTTAACTAGAATAATTCAAAAAATATCTGCTGAAATTTCAAGCATTCATTGCCAGTTTTTTCTTGGACTTGCACTCAAACTATGTTAGTAATTTTGTGCAGTGTATTTAGTTAGCTAGCCGGTTCTGGCTTTAATTGCAGTGCGCTGCTCGTAGCTTCTTTTGCCAACAACAACAACAACAGCACGAAGAAGAACAAGAAGAGAAAAAGATGCATCTGGACTTGTGCTACTGTGCGAGGGGCTATTAAAACTAATTGGCATGATTGATTGTTCTTGTGGTTGGGGGCTTAAGCAACCATCTCTCTCTCTCTCTCTCTCTCTCTCTCTCTGCTCTCATCTGCTCTCATCTGCTCTCTCTCTCTTACTCATTTTATATGTCTTTCACTTTGTATATCTTACTGTGGTTAAGTTTTTCGCTCACTATCTTCTCTCTCCCTCTTTCTTTCACTTCTTTATGCTATGTCTGTCTCTCTCTCTCTGTCTCTCTCTCTTTCTTTCGCTTTCAGTCATTGTTTAGTTTGTTTCTCCATCATTTAATTTAATTAATGAGCGTGTGTATCAATTGGTTTACAATTGTTTAATTGCCTGTATCATGCGGTGTTATTGGCTTCCCCCTCTATGGGCCCCTCTATGCCCACTTCCTTAATTTTTTTTTTTTTTCTACTACAAAATCTGCCATACCACCGCCCTAGGCATTATTTACCACCTGTGTGGAGGCAGTTATGGACATCAGCGAATGGCACCCACAGTGACTGTAACTGTAACTTTGAATGTGAATGTGAATGTGTGTCTTTGTGTGGCTTCCACTGTGCCAGCACCTTAAATACAGCTACACCACCCTCCCTCCCTCTCTCTCTATCTCTGTCTCCCGCATTTGTGTTGATGTCATCTTTATGTCTGTAGTATGTCGCTTTCATGTCATGTGTCGATGTTGCGGTCTAATCAGCGTACAGCAGACGCAAGTTCAAGTCTTATATAATTTTTTTTTTTTTTTTTTTTGGAGAGCAGATTATACTCAGAGGTTTTCGGTTTTCGGTTTTCTCTTGTTTTTTTTATTTTTTACTAGCAATTCGTAAGTTTAAAAACTTATTAGACTGTAGACTGAAAAAAAGAAGAAAAAAAAAAACTCAACTCCATAAAGATTAATCGTAAAGTTTGCTTTTAAACATTTTGTGATCGTCAGCTGTTGATTGTATAAGTGTTATGGCTAATCAAATGAACATTGAGGACAGTGGACAGTGGACAGCGGATAAGTATTAGAAGCAGCAGCAGCAGAGAGCGCGCTTACAAACAGAGATTAATGCAGCTGTAAATGTAGAGTTCAACTAATAAAAATTGATTTCATGCAAATGAGACATAAAACTAAATGTTTTTTTTTTCTATTTTTCTTTTGATGAAGAAATGTTATTGAAGATTCCATTAACAAGAGCATGAAGAATGCCTGAGGAAAGAACCAAAAGCAAGAGAAGACTATATGGCAATGATTTTAACTGTAAACGAGGGAAAATCATATATAGAGCATTTATTTATTAATTTTTTTTTATATTTTTTTGTTACATTTTAATCTTGATCTCTGGTAACTTTCGCCAATGCGAAACTATAAAACGTAGTCAAAGCAAATGTATGTGTGTGTGTGTGTGTGTGTGTGTGTGTGTAGCTGAAACTAATTGCTGGCAACTGTGGGTATTGTCTGTCGTTTCCTCACTCTCTGTCTCTGTCTCTGTCTCTCTCTCTGTCAATGGTTTTGGGGCCAAGCAACAGTCAGTCGAGAGTTCTGTTTGCTGCGTTGTCTGCCTGCTGCTGCTGCTGGTGCTGCTGATGTTGCTGCTGCTGCTGTTGCCGGTACGAGAAATGCATATGAAACAATAGAAGCAAATTATGTATACAAAACGAATACAACGACGTATACAACAAGCGTAGTACAAGCGAAATATATTCGTTAATGTCTATCGCAATGTGTGTGCGTGTTTGTGTGTGTGTTTTGGCCTTTTCCTCTCTAGCTTTTGTCTTGTTGATTTTTTTTTTTTTTTTTGTTATTGTTACTGTTGTTTTGGGCTGGAAAATGCGCTCAACTTTTCACCAAACTGGGCGCCATTGTGGCAACTTTGGATACGATACGGATACGGTTCCCTGGCTCTCTACCATCCATGGGGCCATTGTCACTCTGTGGTGCGTTTCATGCAGCCAACCATGCGACGATTCCAACACATACAAATGATGACGCTGTCTCTTTACATGTATGTGTGCGTATGTGTGTGTGTGTGTGTGTTTTGTGTCTCATTCGAAATGTTTAATATGCCACTGTAACTGGGATTCAGACTGAAACTGAGACACTTTGCATATTACAAAGCCATAAATGAACTTTTGTTTTTTTTTTTTTTTTTTTTTGACGCACCTTCATGCTCGTGACTATACCTACACCTACTTCTACCCCTACCCCTAACACTGCCACTGCCACTGCCTATGCCCCCCCCCCATTCTGCTATACATTGCCACATCAAGTGAAAAATGAGGCAAGAGACTGTAAAGAGACGTCAAGAAATTTTCAAGAATTTGCATGCTGAAAAAAAAGTGACAATATTACATAGAAAGAGTAACAGAAGATTTTGCTAATGAACATGAATGATTACGTATGAACATGATGGATCGAAACTATATAGCATCAAGTATTATATAGAGAAATTAAAAAGTTTAATTCAAATAACAAGCACAATGTGCTACAGTTGCAAGGCAACAATGCAACGCGTCACTTTACAATTTAACGATACGTTTTTGTATTTTTTTTTATTTTATTTTTTTTTTTTTGGCATAACGACTATAAAAGTCTATGAAATACATTTACAGAGACATATGTATAGCTCTCTCTCTCTCTCTCTCTCTCTCTTTGTGTGTGTGTCTGTGTGTGTGGCAAGGCTTTATCATCTATCAGCGTCACTCTCGCCTCGACTAGTCATAAATTTAAACGCCAGACGCGAGCGCTTTTTTACGAGCCCAAAAACTCGCCACATCCCGCCATGCCACGCCTTGCCTTTGCCTTTGCCGTTGCCTTAACACTCAGTAGTATCTGTATCTGTAACTGTAACTGTATTTGAAAACTTTGCTGCGTAACCTGGGGATGCAGTCTGCTGCTGCTGTTACTACTTTTATTTTTTTCACTCTGTCAATACCCTGTAATGCAGCTCTAGCGAGTTTCAATAACAATTACAAATTTTACAACATTTTATTTTTAATAAATTTGAAAATTCATAAAAATTTTTTCGCTCAATTAACAATGAAAATTATTTGGAAAACTTTACAGCGTAACTGCAAGTCTATCAGTCAGCATTATATTTTTTACTTTTTTTTTTTTTTTGGGCTCTTCAACTTTAGCCAGCCAGCAAATGGGCGTGCCTTGGCCTGGCCGCCTTCATGATCATAATTTCCAATTTTATGGCTCTGAACAAACTATCTTCCATCTCCTATCAGAGCACGAGTCTCTTTTACTATGTGTGTTGTATATCTCTACATGTCTGTATGTCTGTATGTGTATATGTGTGTGTGTGTGTGTATGTTGTGCATATGGGCGAAAGTTTTTTTTTTGTTTTTTTTGTTATTGTTGCTGTTACTTTTGGGGAATGGGGAAGATACAGAGTTAAACAATTTTATGGTGGCAATTTTGTGCGCTTTACACTTGATGCATCTGTGCTGTTAACCGGGCCATTGCCATCGGATTTTGGATTTCGGAGCACTCTGAAAATACTATTTAAGTATTTTAGTTTATGGATCAAAGAGCTTCAACAAATTTACTGCAACTTGCGTCATCTGTCGACCGAATAAAATAGATAAACCGACCGAATCGTTAAAGATTTCTTAAGTCGTCCCCGGATAAGCAGACAAGCAAAACGATAGATGTGAAAAGAGGCCAAAGGTTTGGAAATTTTTTTAAAATTTATTGCAATTTTGTTTGTCTAATTAGAAAGGCAAATGTTCTATAAAGATTTCGTATACAATTTTAGTGTAATTTACTTTCTAATTTCATTTTACTTTATTTATATTTACTATGTTTATAAAGATTTCTGAATATATTTCCTGGAATATATAATTTCAGGAACATAATTTAAGAAATTTAACTATAAAAAAAATTAATGTATAAAATATGAAATAATTAGTAAACTTGGTATAGATGCTTTCTTATAGCTCTAGGCTGCATATACATGAATAGGATCTGGCAAATTTTACACCATATTAATAGGAACGATTGGACAAAAATTGATATTTTTTAGGAACAACATTTTGTTTGTTAAACTGTTCACTTGAAATTAACAAGATTTATATTTTGGAATGATTAATCCCATATCTACAAATTTAGGCTCAAATCGGACTACTGTATCTCATAGCTACCATAGGAAATATTTATTGAAAGTTAAATTTTTATATTTGAATTTTTACGTTTGAGTTTTGCAAGTTTATGAAAACTTTCGGCATAACATTTATAACTTTGTTTTCCTGTTTTATAAACATATAGAAATACAAAATCAGCTCAAATATTATAATATATATAATATTTAAAATTAATTCTAATTTTTAATATAAATATTTATTAATATTTATTTTATTATAATATAAAATTTCATAATAATATTTCTGACGTTTTTCTTTCTATTTTACAGTGTGTATTTGTGTGTTTGTTGTTATTTTTGCTATTTGGCTGTGTGGCTGATGAAATGAAATATATGAAATTTATAAGCGAATGCCGAAAGCTTTAATGCTTATTAAAAATGAATTTGCAGTCAACAAAATTTGCAACTTTAGATGCGACACGTAGCGAGAGTCACGTATTCTCTCTCTTCTCGTGTTTACCGTACGCTATGAAAATATGACGACAGACACGTTGCCCAAATGACACGGACACGCATGGCACGAGGGAACAACACAAGTGAGACAGGCACAGAGTGTGAGAGAGAGAGAAGGGAGGGAATATGAAAATGAAAAGAGGAGCCGTGCAGTAGGTGAAACTCATTGCTGGCGTCATAGTTGCTACTCGTAGATATCTACGTATGTCGCATGTCGTCGGACGCATAAATGTGATGGATCAACTGTGACGTAACCGTTGACCGGGCAGACGGGCACGAGCTCACGTGCAAAACATATTTCAATCGGTATATCGTCGGCTGCCTGCCACAAAAGAAAGTAAGCAGTAGCAGCATGCCCCTTAGCTATAGAATCTACAAACATTTTCGAGTGCCGAAAATCACGTGTGGCACAAAGAACTGACTAATTATACAGTCAGACGCGACCATGGATAATTTGAAAGTCAAAGTGAGTAGAAATTTTAATTTCAAATTTCAAAATTATAGATATAGATTATGGATTATAGATAATAGTATAGATTACTATGGAAATCATTTATAGTCATTGACTTGATCAATTTATATTATATATTGCATATGAAATTTCATTTTCAGCTTTAAAAAAAAAAACAAAAAAAAAAACAAGTCGAGTTCAGTTTTGTTAGTTTATTCATTGTGAATATAATCAACGCAACTGTCTGATCTCGTTATATTATATATACCATATATATATATATATATATATATATATATATATATATGGAGCTTACTATAGCATACTGTCATAACTGTACAAAATTTCATCAGCCTTGCTTAAATGCAAACCCAAGTTCACTTAGTGACTTTGACGTCTTGTTTTTTGTTTTTTTTTTTTATAGTTGCTTTATTATGCATAGAGGAGATCTTATATTTTGGCTGATGGTTGAGAGAGATAGAGATCAGCAGATGTTTTGAATCTTCTTCCAACGAATTGTTTATTTGTTTACAGCCGATGAAAAGACTTTTATTTATTTGTAAACATTGAACTATTATTTATTTATTAACAATTATTATTACTATAATATTATTATTGAGAATCGATTATCGATTATTGATTATTGATTATTTGATTATGGAAATTAATTATTTGATCAGATTTGTATAATATTTATTTATAAGTTTTATATCATTTTGTTTACATATTGATCAATGCAATTAGCCAAAAGTGAGATGGAAAGATCCATCTGTGATTAAAATGAATTACTCTATATATATATTTATATATGTTCATGTATTATATATGCAGATCTAATTATCATCGACTACATGTGTGACAAGCCTCACATTGAAGCGCTGACGCGCATTTGAAATCGTGCGAAAATTGTATTAAATATATACAACATATATATATATATATATATATTATATATATAGCTATATTCTCTCAACTATATCTTGTTGTTTTTCATGGCAACGCGTCGAGGTTTTGCGTCAGCAAATTCGACTGTTGTAAGTAAACAAAATGAATGATCATCATTTGTACTATATATATATATATATATATATAATATATACGTAATATATATATATACTATATATATCCTAGTGTGCAGCGATGTGATTTCGCGATTTCAATTATGTACACAATTATTATGACTCGGATCTGGTTGATGTAACTTTTGTTTTTCTGTTTCGCTATTTTGCTAAATGCTAAACAACAAACAGCTGGCGGAAAATTGTTGGCGAGGTCTGAAAAGCGATAAGAAAAAAAAAAAACAAAATCTGATGTGATGTGATGCACAATGTTTATATAATTCATTCAAAATTTCTATTACAAAGTTGAATGAATAAAGTTGTAGATACTTTTGTATCTTAATCTGTATTTGTCTCTAATTGTAACTGCATATAAATATTGCAGTAGATGCTTCAGATTTTAACATCTTCTAGATACTTTTGTATCTATATCTACATATCTTATTGTAATTCTTCTAATAGATACTTTTGTATCTAAATCTTTACATCTAATTGTAACTACAGCTATTACTTTTTGTCATAGATACTTTTGTATCTTCAGCTATGACCTCAACTTGAACTGTCACTGTAACTATCTTTAACTTTCTTGCATCTATTATTTTTCTTAGCTATATCTTGATTTTAATCTTTTTCCTGTATCTACAAATCAATATAAACATATCCATATAATACTCTGACTGACTGTTGCTGTAGCTGTTTCTCAATCTGTATCTGTATCTGTATCTGTATTTGTATTTGGCGACAACACGCAAAAGGTTAACGTATCTTTGTGGCTGGCGCCTATGCAAATGTTGTGCCGCAGCTACTTTCATTTCATTCCGCTGCCACGACCGATAAGAGCCAAAGACGTGCGATTGCTGCAATTGTGCGACCGTCAAGCAACAAATCGTCAAAGCGTCGCAGCGTCAATGCGACAAAGCGGCAAGCGCCGACACGCCAGTCGCCACAGTTGCCAGTCGCCAACTGCCTTTGGCTGTCGTCAAGAGTTGCCAATGAAATTTATGCACATACACATATACATACATACATATGCATGTGTACGTGAGTAATTGACATTCATTTCCTTCTTTGACGTCGCCGTCGATGCGTCGACGCGACGTTGACTTCAATCGATGACGTTTACTGTTGCCAGGCGGCAGCAGACGCAAACGTAGACGCAGACGCAGTAAGAGGCATAGTCACAGTCACAGTCACAGCTACAGCTACAACTACAACTACAGTCGTTGCCATCGCCATCATCACAGATGAAACAACGATCACCAAATTACGGTTGACGTTGACTGCGACGTTGATGCCGATGCCGACGTCGACGTCGACGTCAACGTCAACGTTCACATCACAGTCTCCGCTTGGCAACAAACTAAAAGTAAAGCTGACAAAACAATGAACAGCGTTGAACAGCGTAAAGCTAAAGCTTTTCTTTCAAGCACAGTGTGACGCACAGTCTACATATAGGCGATGCTCAGTTTTAGTAAGACTGACTAATGTGCTACTTAAAATGCATGTTAATATTATTATATATACTAAGTATAATAAGTAGAAATTATAATTATATGCAAATAAATATCAGTAGAAATGTTTGAAATAGATTAATTACAGGGTATCTGCATGTCTACTACTATTAGCTAATGGTTGATGTTACGCTTGAGAGATTCAGTAAAGTTGCCACAACGTCAGCAAAAACTTGAAAACAACAATCAAACGACATGCGAATGTCAAGACACATACATACACATTCATGTGCCACTGTGCCAAGTTCCACTGTGCGGGTGCACACTGTGTGTTGCCAAGCGCTGAGTGAAAGAGATGGAACTGTTAATTATTTTTTTTTTTGCCAAGCATTGTTTGTATTCAAATGTTATTCTGATATTCTCAAAGAGTTCCGTTGAAAATGCCAAAAAAAAAAAAAAAAATTAACCCAAAAAATAAATAAATCAAAAAAAAAGCGAAAAAAGAGAAACAAATTTTGTGTATAATTAAATTAATTTCAATTTCGATTAATTAGTTTGAAATACACTTTTGTTTAGACTCGTATGATAACTAAAGTATATATATATATATAAATACATATAACTAACTGTAAATGATCTATGAATAGTCTGTCGAACTTCGAACAGAACCGTTTGAATAGTCAAATAAACATTCATCATTCATTTCTTTGGGACTACGTGACATTCGCAATGAATTCGCTTTTTGCCCTGTGGCCAAATACGATGATTCATCCGATAGAACGAACGATAGATACATATGTATGTAGATATGTCTATAGCTGCTACAGCTACAGATATAGTTAGGTGATAGAGATAATGCCATAGACGACGAACTGAACAACTCAAAATACAAGCAAATAATAAGATGAGCATAAGATTACAGCAAAACTTTGCGAGAATTGAAATAATGTTCATATATATATAGTTTAATGATCTGATAACTTTCAATATATGTATTGTAGATATAGCATTTATATGTTTATACAATCTAAAACAGATTCTCTTTAATTGCATATAAACTAACTATATATGAATATATATAGTATATAGTATATATTTTGTATATAGAAGACGTGTCTACGTCGAAAGGTTAAAATCCTCTGCAGTCGCAAGACAAATAAACAAGCACATAAAAAAAAAAATCTAGAGAGCAGTAACAACAACAATAATACGAAGAAGAAAGCAAGCGATAATGTGTAGACGAAAGAGATAGAAAACGGGAGACGTGTATAGAGAAAGAAAGAGAGAGAGAGAGCATTGGTAGAAGAGAGACGTAAGAATCAAGAGACGAGTGTGAAAATAATTTGAACTACGCGTAGAATCGACAAACAGAAAAACAAAATTTGCATTGCTGACGCACTTTTCTTCTCTAGCTTAACCCGCTGCCGCTGCCGCTGTCTCTGTCTCTGTTTCTCACTCTGCCTCTGCTCCTGTCCCTGTACCTCTGGGTATGCTCCCTTGCTCTTCAATCTTTTACTCTTACGCCTGTTGTTTGTTTTGACGGAAATCTGTTATTAAAAAATAGAAAAAAAAACAGAAAATAAAATGAAATGAAAGAAGAAAAGAAATGAAATGATCTAATGGGCAATGCGACCACACGGCGAGTGACGGCTGACGACCGGACCGATTGGCCATTAAGTGGGTCGACGCGATGCCACGACAACGCGTCGTTTATATAGTATATACTATACATACATACATATGTAGGAGAATTCAACGTTGTTTTTCCTGCTTTTCATGAAAATAGTTGCACGACTATTTTGATAGTGGGAAGAACGCAAAAAGGAAATGTATAAAAATAGCAAAAATACAAAATATTTACTATACCGTTAACTTATATATATATATATATATATACATATATCGTCTCAATCAACATTGCAAATAATTCTTATTGCAATCAAATTTATTATACTATTATATATCAAAACTAATCCGATTGCATAGCAACGTAAACAAGTGCAATCAAAGTTTTTAATTGGCGAAATATTTTCTTTTAACAATAACAATTTCTGAAAAATTTGATTAGATTATACAAATAGATATAGAGTATTCCATATATACTAGTTTTATTATACTTTTTATATACAACAATTGTAATTTGAAAATTCATCCCCTTCAACCTTACTCAATGCCAACTCAGCCACAAAAGAATATTAGCAATTTCCAATAAGTAAATAGAACAAAATTTTCAATTTACCGGCCTGACGGGGGGTAATATGAAGGAACAGAGTGAAAACTCTTATACACATATTATTTATCTGTGGATTAACAGAAGGCATCCCACAGCGGGACTCTTAGTTTCACAAAGTTAAATGAAAATCCTAAAAATATAATAATAATAATAATAATAATTTAGGTATCTGGTCGGTTGCCAAAAATTATAATTACCTGACATTGTGCACTATAGGTGGTAGATATCTGGGGAGGAGGATTAGAGGAGTGCTAGTTACGGATTTGTCAGCGTTGAGCATCTGGAAATGAGTCTATGATATATATTTTGTACATAGTTGGCTGACCCCACGCGGTGTTCCTCATATTTTCAATTTGTAGTTGAACAAATTTTCAATATGATAAACATGTATAATATAAATATACAGATACTTATATAAAATATACATATATATTTATATAATATATATATATATATATATATGTGTATTGTATATGTAATTGCAAAATACGTTATTTGTGTATCTTTGAGATACAAATTTTGTTGATGTTTACATTCATTTCGACCGCATCATGCACGTCAATTGCACTCATCTAGCCCAAAGTGCTGTAGGTAATTTTCCAATCTTTGTGCGCTCTGTTGCTAGGCGAACGGCCAAGTACAGTGGGCAAAGACTCAATTTTAGCCCTTACAAAATTAGCTTGGTGGTAAAGATTAACATTAAGTTTTAGAGGGAGAGACAAATGCTTCTAAAAATAAGCTTTATCTACAAAAAAAAATTCTTCAATAATTTTTACAACAAATAAAATTAAAATAATTGTATTTAATTTTTACATAAAATAACATAAAATTTTATAATAATTTTGATAGTTGTTTTCGATTGTTGTCCCATTGTTGCCCTGCACTCTATTTAGTTGACTTTCTGACAATGCTTTTGATGCTTTGAAAACAAATAAATTTGCACAAAATTTGTCTGTGGATTTTTCTTAGACATTGTTTATACTTTGTTTCTGGTTTTGTAAAAATGTTCTTTAGTATTTATGCCAAGTTAAGAGAAAATTTTCGATTTTATTTCAAGGTCAAATGACAAACTGACCAGCTGACCAGATGACAGCCGAAATACTCTGTAAATGTTTTCTTGATGTTTTCATTTTGCGATCCGATCATCATTTTTGTTGGCTTTGGCTTTGGCTTTCGCTTTGCCTTTAGATTTGCTTTTGCTTTTGCCTTTTGGGTACATTGCGCTCATCCTCCGTACATCTTGGCAATCTCCACGTGCCCCGAACCTTGTTGCCCCCATGGCACGCGTCAACAGTACGAAGACACAAGGCAGTACGTGTCTGTCCGTCCATTCCGTTTGTCCGTTGACGTCAGCGCACGGCGGACGCGAGTTAAGAAAGAAAAATACGAATTTTAAATAAATAAACTTTTTGGGGGAACCAAAAATCAATTTGTCTGCAAGTTGTCGTTTCGAGGAGGAAATCTTTTCGACCCAGAAGGGGAAAGTGGCATACGGGGAGGTGATTTTTGGGTATACGATGAGGGGTAAGTAGAGCCATACTGGCGCTTAGCGGAGCCCATTGGAGCCAATTCGTTTATTTGGCACTATTCAATATTTGTTTAAGAACTCAACGCGATTCGCCGATTCGCGATAAGCGCAAATCATCAATAAATACATTTATCTATACTCTATAGCGAAGGGTATATTGAATGATTGGTCAATGTTCTTGAATTATTATTAAATTTTATATTTTATGCAAATAATATAATTTTCTATAATATAAAATAAATATAAATATAGAAAATATAAATAAATATATAAAATAGTAAAATATTATTATAATATTTCTAAGATTAAAATTATATTTTGTTTTAATTTTCATTATTTTTATTATTTAACAATTTTAATAAATTTGATTATTGATTATTATAAATTCTTTTAATTTGATATTTTATTATAATTATTTTTAAATTTTAAAATTTTTTTAAATTAATATTTTTTTTTTAATTAATATTTTTTTAAATTAAATTTTATTTACTTGCATGTCACAAATGTCTGATCGGGTCTGTTTTTACAGCTATAGATAGATAATGTATATTTATAGGGTATCGTAGAGTCATAGATGGTTGTTATCAGCTGACTTGCGGCTGATTTGTTTTTATTTTGACAATTTGATTTATAACCTTGGCCAACAACAAGTAAACAAAGTACGAGCCTCGTTTGGCTTATTGTCATAAGCAATATTTATTTAGTTTCCATTTCTATTTCTATTTCTATGATTTTAATGAAAAAGCTTCTTGTTCTTCTTCGACTTCTTTTTCGTATATTTAAATACACAATGTCAATATTTGCCGGCCATAAATCAAAAACGAGCAGCTGCTATTCACACACACACACACACACACACACACACACACACTCACACACACAACAAATACTAAAAATTCTAAATACTAAATACTGAATAACAAAATACCAAATAGCAAATACTAAATAATAAAATACCAAATATAAAATGCAAAAATAAAATTAAATTTTATTTCTCTTCTGTTTAGTTGTTTAGTTTCACAAATTTGCCTTTTGACTATTTATTTACATTGTATTGCCAATTGAATTTTTTATATTATAATATATATAAATATCTATTGTATTAATTAAATTTCAGTTATATATTGTTTTGGGTTTGAGACTTGAGTAATTTGTATATATTTAGAATATATTACGTAACCAGAAAGTATTTAAATTGTTATATAATAAGTATAAATAAGTAGAATCGAGCCACTTATCATTGGGCTTCAGTTAATACTTAATTATATGACATTAAATTAATGGAAGCTTAACTTAATGAGATCATTTATCAAAACTGACGAGTTTTAAACGTGTGTTCATAATAACAATGATTGTCATACGACATATAAAACAGAAGTTTAAACATATTATATATTATATATGATATATAATTATAAATATATAAAGAACTTTAATTCTAAAGAATTGAAGAATTCAAGATTGCATATATATGCGAATATATTCTATATATGGTTGGCACATGATTTTGCAGTGTAATGAACCATATGAGGAAGTTCTATAGCCTCACGATAATATTGAGAATGCTGGTAATGAGTCTATAATCTGTTGACCTGCAAGGTCCAAGACCCATATATGTATATTGAACATTATATTCAATTGATAAAAGTGTTTTTGACCGATCTCTATGTTTGAATTCATATTCATCTTCCATTGCGATAAGAATGGGTATAAAAGCTGTGTGCTATTCCATTTCCAAATACAGTCAACTTTTTGTTTGTAAAACATCTTGTAAGCAACTTGTAAGATGGGCAAGCTTCTGGTACTTTTGGTTTGTGCGCTGGGCGCAGTGAGTGCAGGACGTATTCTGCAAGCGGATGATCGTGTTTTACTGCAAACTCGTCGTCCATTCTTTATAGATCTGATTAATCCTTTCCGTGTGGCACAACTGAGAAATCTAGAGGCATACCGTCGTCGTAATGAGCTCGTTGATCGCAGTGAACAGAGGCAACAACAACAGCAACAATTGGAGGATGAACGTGAGCCACGCTACAATCGTGTACCACTCACTCGTCAAGTTGTTGAACTTCCCACAGTGGATCGAGTTAGCGACCAAAACGATGTACGCCGGGAGAATCCTTACGAACGAGTACAGACAAGACGTCAAGGACTTTACGAAGATATCGATCGTGATGAGGGCATTCGAGTTGAAGATCTACAAAGTGTGCGTCGGGATGATGAGCGTCTAGTCCACATCAATAGACGTCGCTTAGGACAAGAGACAACTGAACGTCGTGTCAGTCCATTTGGAGAAGATCGTCAAGTGAGCCAGCAGGATATTTTCCGAGAGATTCGCCGCGATAGTCGTTTACGTGACTTCACCGATGAGCAGCTCACTGAGTTGATACGTCTTGGACGCCAACGCCGAGAAGAAGAAACAACTGGACGCCGTGTGAGCCATATTGGTGAGGGACGACGAGTAAACGATTTGAGTGAACAGGAAATTTTGGGTTTCATTCGTCGGGACAATCGCCTAGGTGATATGAGTGATGATGAAGTCGTCGAGATGTTGCGTCGCAATCGCCAGCGCAAGGCTCAAGATGTTGTTCGTGGTGAAGACCAACAAGAGCAAGAGCGAAACTTGGATGATTTGCCAAGTGCTCGTCGGGATGATGAGCGTCTGGTGCATATCAATAGACGTCGCGTGGAACAATCCCGAGATGAAACAAGTCCACGACGTGTTGCTCCCATTGGCGACGTTCGTCGGGTAGAAGAAGATAGACCAATTCAGGAATTAGAAAATTACATAACTGGAAATCAACGTCTTGAAGATCTTAACCAAGAGCAGCTCCTGCAAGTGTTGCGTCGTAAAGAGCTAGTGGAGCGTATATTCGAAAAAATACAGAGGGAGCGTGCTGAAGAGAGACGTCGCTTGGATCAAGACATAACTCCCCGACGTGTTGCTTCCATTGGTGATGTTCGTCTTGTAGAAAGAGTTAACCCCATCGAGAAAGTAATCAATTACATAACTGGAAATCGACGACTTAAGGAGCTAAATGAAGAACAACTACAGGGAGCGTTGTTCCGTAAGCAGCTGATAGAGCGTGTAATGGAACGAATGGAACAAGATCAAAGAGAGCGTGATGACGATGAGGAGAGGGAACGTATCGGAGACCGGGAGGAAGTTCAACGCCGCGAACGCGTACAAGAAGAAGAGCAGCGTCGCGAACGCATACAGGAAAAAAACCAACGCCGCGAGCGATACCAAGAAGAAGTCCAGCGACGAGAGCGTGTCCAAGAACGCGAGCGTGAGGAACAACAGGTAAGCGAACAAAGACGATTGCGCGGTCAGGAACGAGAGCGCGAGTCAGTACGAGGACGTGTACAGGAGCGAGATGAAGATGTTCAGCGCTTAAGCGACAATCTTCCCAGTGTACGCCGCGATGATAATCGTCTGGTGCACGTCAACAGACGTCGCCTGGGAGAAGAGACAACTGGACGACGTGTCAGCCGGATCGGAGAGGGTCGTCGTGTGAGCGATGTAAGTGAGCAAGATATTCTTGGCTTTATTCGTCGCGACAATCGTTTAGGTGAGTTCACCGATGAGCAGGTCATTGAGTTGATACGTCACGGTCGTCAACGTCAGCAGCAGCCCGAAGAACGTCGTGTACAGGAGCAGGACCAAGATGTCGGTATTCAGCGTGAAAATCTACAAACTGTTCGTCGTGATGATGAGCGATTGGTCCACGTTAATAGACGTCGTGCGGGTCAAGTTGTTTAGAAAGCAAGAGGAAGAGAGAGAGAGAGACCAGAAGGGAGAAAAACATCGATCCAACGAAATGAATACGAAAATATCAGATAATCCTTATATTGTACGATAAATAATATCCCAATAAACTGAGCAATCGATGCATAAATGCATTCACCTAAAAACCAAAAAAAAAAAATTAAATAAATCTTTCGCAATTTTAGAGTAACAAATAAAATTTAATCTGTCGATCGAATTGCGGTCAGTCGTTAATCTGTTCAGACTTTCACACGGCATAAAATTGTGAAATAAATCTCGAATTCGACAATAAATTGTAAAGAAAAATTAAATAAATAACAATACGATATGCAAATTGAGAGACGATCGAAAGATAGATCGTCGGATCCGTAGAGATCTCTCAATAAGAGAGGAAGGCTACAAAATTAATTGTGATCTGAAAAGGTAACATCGAGTATTATTTGAATCAAGGCCAATTGAAGTTCCGCCAAGTGCCAAGAATCGAAGCCAAATTTGTTTTCTGTTTTCTTTTTTTTTTTTTTTTTTGGGAGAGATGAAGATGTGTGCAAGGGTTGCGCCATAGACAATGATTTCTGATTCTGATTGAGTATAAATTATTATAAATAACAGGAACCAAATTTATAATTCCAATACAATTTGAATTTCACACAAACAAAATTTTGCGCAATTGTTTATTGAAAAAAGATCTAGCAAAAATTTATTACACCAATAAATAAATAAATAAATAAGAAACAAAGAGTGTAAAAAATTCCATTGGCAATTCAAGAAGACAAATTGAATTTCAGCTTTAAATAAATGAATTAAATGTGTAGAAAACAAAAGAAATAAAACAAATAAATATATGTACATATATATCTATATACATTTAGCTATAATATGTTGAATATATAATATTGTTATATAAGCAATTAGTCATATTATGCATAGAATATTTTCATTTGTTTTTCCACAATTTAATAAGATATATCATGCATAACCATACATATATCAAGATCACTTCATGCAAAGCTTATGATTATTCCTAAGCATTCTGTTTATCGTTGCGAACATTTTATTTTCGGTAAATATACAAAGGCTGCCGACAGGTGGCGCCACAGCGTGGGCGTTATATGGCAGGTGAATGGCCAGCATTAATGATTCGAAATCCTATAATTTCATTGAAAAGAACTCATTGGAAAATATAGTACATAATATATGTATTAGTGTGCGTTTTGCATTTATATGGCTTGGAATTCTCATAAATATTGACCGAATTATGTATATTTGTGGGCGTTAAAATAATCCATTCATGCAAATCCGCAATGAAAATGCATTCACAAGGAAGAAAAAAAAAAAAAACCAAAAAACCAAAAACATTTCAAAATTTAACATTTTATTGCTTAAGATGTAAAACACTTTTTTTTTTTTTTTTTTTTTTGCGCTACTTATGAATTAATTTATTTATAAATTCTTGAGCAAAAGTTACTGCTAAGAGTTTCTATTGAGTGCAAAGAGAGAGAGAGAGTATCTGTTAGTGAATTTATGTTTTTATATTTCGTTTTTTTTTTTTTTTTTTTGCTTTTCAATTATGCTTTACACGAACTTTGATGTTTTGTTATCTTTATGCGCTTATTTGTTGTTTCGCCACGGTAATTTTAGTTTTTGCTTTGACAGTTATCTGCGGACGTGTGCTATTGGGAGTGAAAGAGAAAGAGAACGAATGGGACGAAGATAAAGACAGAACGACACTCACTTAAAAGCTCACACAGACACAGACAGAGAAACACACACACATACACACGCACACATGTGTAGACATACAATTGGATTGTGCTGTGGCAGACATATTGGCACCCAAAGCAAGCAAGGAACAACACAACAGCTAAAGCAGGCGACAAAAAGCAAAGTGCAAAACTCAAACAGACAGACAGAGAGACAGTGCGACAGACAGACAGACAGACAAACAGAGAGACATATGTACATATATGTATGAGCATACACACATACAGTCATATATATTTGCGAGCGTGTACACAGCATGCATAACAACAAAAGGCAAAGCTTCTAAAGATGCCTCTGCTTCTGCCTCTCACTCTCTCTTTCTCTCTACCGCTCTGTTGTGCTCTCATGCTGTTTATGCTGTCAGTTTCATTTCGTCTTTTGCATTGCAGTCTCTCCATTCCATCCCATACATATTATACTCCCGCTTGCTGCTGCTACTCCCGTCGACTGCTATCAATTTTAATGCATGTCGCCTTTCGTGCCAAAAAAAAATAAAATAAAAACATATACGACTAAAATGACAACAGCAACAACAACAACAATAACAACAACATGAACAACAAAACATTGAAATAAACAAACAGAAAGCATATGATGGCAGTCGTCGAAGCGATGCTCGCGACGCGACGCATCGTTGCAGTTGCAGTCGACGTTTTCAAGCTGTGGCTGACTGCTGAGAGAGAGTCTCATACATACACACACACACACACATATACACGGACACACACATATAACATTTGCTTATCTATTGGCTGCTCAGCTGTGGTTCGCATTGACCTTCAACACAATTTTATTGATACAAACATGTATGTAAATACACACACACACACAGACATACAAATATATACACTCAAAATTAACTCGAGGTATTTACGATCTGTGCTTGAAATGAAACCAAAAACAAACAAAGATAAAAAAAAATGAAGAAAACACAATAATAAAATATATTTTCAATTGCAAAAAACAAAAGAAAAATAAAAAAATTGTATATCGATGTGAAAAATATTTCTAGAACAAACTCACACAATATTTAATTTTAAATTGTATGTAAAAAAAAAAAAATAATATTAAAAAACAGAAAAAGAAAAAGAAAAGAATATACTCTGCATTTCGCTTGTCTCGTTTGACATTTTGCAGCCTTTATGGAAAAGTTCTCAAGCAACAACAAAGTAAAAGAAGTAGCTACAAAATGAAAAAGCAGAAGTAGTAGATACCGTGGAGCATGACAAATGAGAGACAACGGGAAGGGCAATGCGACGCGTTGCGGCAGGCAAAACATGTTCAAGTGACAACCAAAAAGTGCTCGAAAACATACAGAACCACAAAACACTCAAAGAACATTACGAATATCTTATGAATATATACATACATACATACATACATACATATAAGTAAATACATGATATATGTTTGTATGTACATACATGGATGTGTATAGATGTATGTACTTATACATATGTATATGTATATGTATGCATGCATATATGTTCATACATATTCCTATACTTCTCTTGTATTTTAGTTCTGCATTTTGTTTTTCTTTCAATTTTTTTTTATTTTTCTTTTTTTTTGTTTCTTTTTCGGTTTTTTTTTTTTTTGCTCTTACATTCGAAATGTGTTTTTGTAGATTTCTGTGTTTGCCCATTTGGCGCTGTAAACATGCCAACAACAAATTCGGTATTGTAAACAAATTCGAAACTCTGACAAAACTTTTTTCTTTTTCTATACGCACACAAAGTGTTGAAAGTACTTACCACATACAGACACACACACACACACATACACTTAGTATGCATCAGTACTTGTAATTTCGACCCTTTGGTCTATCGACAACAACAACAATAATACAAAAAAAAATATATATATGGTCTGCAATACTTTATCGTATAATTTGCTACTTGAATATTAATCGAAAAGTGTTTTCTCTATATTGAGCATTACAATCCGATAAAATTTAGATAATACGATAATTTTCATTTTCTATTATTCTAATTGGATTATTGACTTATTGGTAGCATAAACAGTTGAATAACCTCTTAGCATAAGTTTTGTTCCGGGAATTAAAATTAGTTCGACTCGATTAGTCGGACTCTATTCACTTTCATTTCTTTTCATTTCGGTTTCTAGTTTGTCAATGTCAAGGAGATATATTTTTTTTTTTTTTGTTCTTTGTTGTTGTGATGGGGAATACCATACGATATATCGCACTGTCAAATATAATTGTATTTTATTTTATTTCCATTCGGAATACATGATGTTTTTGCTTAGTATAGAACATTTGTTAGACGTGAGTTGCTGCTGTTGCTATTGCTGCTGCTGTTGCTGTTGCTGCTACATGGTACATACTACTTATGTAGCATACAGTACCCATACCCATACCCATACCCGTACCGTATACACATCATATTTAAAATTAAAATTGAATTTTTAAATTTCATTTTAAATCAACCTCTGAACAAGTTGTCCACACACTCGTGTGTGTCGCTTGAGTTCGTTCGCTGGCACGCGAGATCAACATTTTCTTAGATGAGGTAAGAAATTTATTTTGAGTAGAAAAAAACAAAAAAAAAAATAAAGATTGTGTGAGAAGATATATGTATATATATATATATATATAGTAAGTATATACTACAACTGGTACATCTGTCTTTTCGCTTGTCACTTGTTTATTTTGTTTGTCTTTGACAGGTAAATTTCAGTTTATTTTTTTTTTTACATATTTTGTTGTTGGCTTTTTTTTTTCAGTTGTCTGTTATAGTTCCATAACTTATTCATTTATCCACAGCGAAAGACCAAAAATTTCACACCATTATTCATAATGATTTTTAAATTTGTCTATTCAAATTCTCAGCATTTAATTTACAATCAACGTTAAATTTAACTTAACTTTAACAACATTTTCATAGTTTTTTTTTTCTTTTTTACTTTTTTTTTTTTTTTTTTTTTTAATATTTTTCACAAAAATTTTGTTTTACGGAGGAGTTGTCTATCATTAGCCCCATTGTCGCCGGAAGCTTGAACAATTGTGTATCTTTCCAGTAGAGCTCAAAGTACAATAAGCATTAACAAAAAAAAATTTAAGGCTTTTAAAGAAATATTTTATTTTATTTGAATTTTTTTATATTTAATTAAATATATGTATATTTTTTTTGTACATTTTATAATGATTTTTGTGCAAAATGTATAGATTTTATTTTGCGGTTTTTGTCGCGTAATTATTATGAATATTTTTATGTATATTTTGTTTTTATAATTATATTTATTAATTCCTCTATAATGAAATGGCAATTAATATTCGCACACATGCTGTGCTCTGCAACATTGTGACAGGGATCAGGAATAATGTATCTCATAAAACTAGTCACTAGCCTGGAATTGTTATCCAGAGGATTTCGGGGAAGGAGGAGGAACCTTTAATTAAACGCATCAATTGTCGGCAATTCAACGGATACCGCAGCAATTATGCGGTTTTCCCTTGTGACTCATACGCGTTGATTATGATACATAAATATATAACAGTATATATGTATATATATAGTAAATATAACAGAAGTAAATGAAATTTAAAGAAGACATTTGCTGTATCATTTTTAGTTTTATATTTTCCGTAGTAGTTTTTTTTTTATTATTTTTCTGCACAAACAAAACACAAAGTCAAATATGAATGTGTTATATTCACTTAGATTGCATATCTTTAGCTCTTTGCAAGCCACAAAATTGCTGCCCTTTCAACTTTTTGTGGCTGCAACAAAACGACACTGACAGCATCTAAAAACGACAGAGAGCAACATTTTAGTAGATATTTTATATAATTTTATGGGTCGAATTGAAAAGTTTACAAGCAAGCAACCAAAAGGGCAAAGAATAGAGCTGTAGGCGGACATTGGGGCTAGGAACAGGGATAGTAAAAGAAGTAGTGTCAGTACCAGGGGTCAATGTAAGTCCAACAGTGTATACAAAACAATACGAATAAAACTTGAAGCAATGAAAATGCGAAAATTATTGAGTTTTGCTTGCAAAATAGGAAAACTTTTTCTTGCTCTCTCTTTTACTTCTTTCTACTATATAGAATCTCTTTATAATCCTTTTCATCTATAAAATGTTTCAATTCAAGTTTTGTTTTTTTTTTTTTGGTACTGGTAACGCAACTTGAATCGTAACTGAGTCATTTATATTGTTTGGAGACTCAAACAGTAGCAGCGTTGAAAATTAGTTTCTAAATATAATTAATGCTATTTAGTTAATTAAAAGTTTATAAAAAATATAAAAACGTAAAGAAAAGAAGAAAAAAAAAATGGAATCGACAAAAAAAAAAAAAAAACCGAAAACTAGACAAACAGACATAATTACTTAATGAGTGCCAAGGCTTATTAAAAATTTCTGCTAATTGGGGAACTTTTGACAGCGTCTGCATATAAGAAAATAAATAGCAAAAATAATGTAAAAAGCGTTGATCACTTGTCTCTATGATGAATCGAATTAATCTTGTTCAGCATTTGTTTTAGTTTTTAGTATTTTTTTTTGTATTTTAGTATTATTATTTTTTTTTTTTTATTTGTTGTTGTTTTTTTCAACTAATTTATTATGTTATTGTTGTTTAGTTTTTAATAATCTAGTGACTACAGTTTGTACAATTTGTGTGCTTAGCGTGGGTAGCACACGTGCCTCAAAATATGTAGATATCTAACATATATATGTATATGTATATGTAGATACACATGTATTTTGTGGATATTTGTAAGAATGTGTATAAGAATTTCATATTATTTAAAGCATATGTATAAATATATAAAAATATCTTTATAGATATATTCAGAGACAAATACATTCCGATTATATTCGGGATGTATGTACATGTATGTTCCATTCGTTTGGAAAGTGATAAATTGATTTATATGTTTGGAATAATTTGGGTTTTGTTTTTTTTTTTTTTTTGGGGGGGGGGAATAGTAGCACATTAATATATATACTTTGGCATTGAGAATGACTTGAATGAGGAATTGGAAAGGAAGTGCAATCAAGAAGCATTTTACAACAGTTTTAATTAGCTTGTACGAGGATATTTGAGGATAATACAAAAGTCCTTGGCTACATAAAAGCCGCATCGTATTTTTAATGATGCTGCAATTATAAAGAGATGTCGTTAAAACCATGTAATAAATGTAAAAAACTTTTCCATTTTTGACTTGTAGTTATCCTGTAAACAGTATAGAAATTATACCACAAATTTTATTCAGAGAATCTTATAAAATTTTATTTGAATATTCCTTAAATATATCTAATTATATGCCTACCAAAAAATTTAATGACTCTATATCTTATAGTTACCCCATGGCAACAGTATTACGTACAGGGTATCGATTCACAGTAACTTAATTTCTCAAAGCTGCGATTTGGGGTTATTAAAACTTGACTATACGCGTCGTAAAATGCTCAAAATATAATCAAATCTTTAATTACATAAGTACAAGTACAGCGCACACAACAAAGAAAACAGAACCTGACTGTGCTGGTTGTGGGTGGGCGGCGGGTAAGGAAGTTAAGTCACTTCCTGGAAACTTATAGGGCACATGAAAGCGATTCTAAGCAAATAAATCGCCTTGGTATGAGCTGCTTTCTTCGCTGAGGGTTGACTGATTTTTGTCTCCTCGACCTGAGCGCGTAATTAAATTCCATGTTGAGCGAGAAGGAATTAAGGGGACGTTCGTAGGAAGACCTCAAGTGTGCGTGATTGTAATGAGTGGGTGGCGTTGAGTGGTTGTCACTGTCTCTGCTTTGTCTGCTGCCCTACTGCCCCACTGTCTGACTGTCTCACTGTCCCGCTGTCTTTTGGCTCGTGTTGCCCCAGCAAAGTTATCAAGTACACAAATATTTGCTCTAATTAGTAAAATTGGACACGTCTCTTGGAATGAGTCCTGCGGGTACGGTTGCCTTCCATATAACATCATACCATACAATATAATGCCATAGCGTCCCTCTTTGTTGACTGATTGCCCAAAATCGTTTCGTGTCTTCGATTTCCACGCCCATTCGCTGCCCTTAACAACAGACAAAAAAAAATATGTAGTTAAATACAGTAAATGCCAGTTTCGTGCCACGAAATTGTCCAACTGTTTGCGTTGGTATTGTTTAAAGCGATTAACGTTTAATATTCTGCTGATTGGTAATTGTCTTTGCATGCAGATTAAGTAATTTACATAGGATACTTCGCATGGCATTACCAAACTAACGGCTACCCCTATAATACCCCTAGACCCTTTGTTAGGTTCAATGCGTTCACTTTTTAAAAAGAAAAGCGTGACATGCGAATGTTTCATTTTGACTCGTTAGCTGCACGACACTTAGAACTATTAAATAACGTGAATAGATCGAAAGACATTGACAGATTAGTCCTTGACATAACGCAAAAGAAATTCTAAATAAACATATTATATCCATAATTACTTGGTAATTCTTCAATTTCATTATGTAATTATTTCAATACGTGTCATTTTTTATAAATGTAAATAAATACTTAAGGGAATATTCAAAATATATGAGTTACACAATAGTTGATTCAAGTTCAAGTCATACTTTTTTTACAAATTATTATTATTTCTTATAAGTGTTAAGTAATAATTTGTAAAGTTTCTTTAAGTTAACTAATAAATTAACAAAATTCTATATTCGAAAACCGGAATTTGGTATCCTTTTGTAAAGTTTTCTCTGTCTCCCAGTGTGTGTTTGTGACTGTGTGCCAAGTTTGAACAGAAACAACAAATCACATGCGAAAAACCAAAATCCTGTGACCAAACAATGACCAAGTGACCTAACCAAGAGCGAAGGACTGAAAACGATAAAGAGCTAAGAGTAAGAGAGAGGGGGATGGGGGAATGGTTGGGTGGTTAAGGCAGTATGAATGTTTGGGTGTATAGGCGAATGGTAGGTTGATGGTTGGAAGGGATAGCTTTGGATGGCCCAATGGGGAATGCCAACGAAATATACTTCAATAATTCATTCGAATCATGATAAATGCCCGGATTTCACTCTGACATTCGCAAAATATACTGAGGTCAGCACATACAGCACAGGCACAGGCACAGCACACAGGACATTCACATAGAGCACAATCCTTTCGTAGAGATTGCGATTTTGCTTACGTGTTGACTTGGCTGAATGTAAGAGTATGTCTATGTGTCTCTTTCTCTCTCTCTCTCTGCGTGTCTGTAGCTGTGTGTTTGTGTATAACTTCTGGTGAGCTTAATGTTGCATGTATGATATACTTACCACGGCCAGTTGGACGTTGGACAACAGTTGCACATTTTTGTCCAGGTCGCAATTCCCAGGTCAGGACAATGCTTAATCATTGAAATCGTAGTGGCTAAAGGTATCTTAAATTCATCTATAAAATGAATCTACAAATTGGAATCTTACAAACTCATTTCCAGCCTATAAGTCTTTAGAAAATTCATTTGGCACTTGCCAGACGCATGCTCTGTCTCTCTGCTCTATGAAGAACAATACCAGGTATAGTCGTTAAAGATATATATCTGGCCATAAATAAGAAAAACACAATCATGCGAAGAGTTCCAACGCATCAAGGGAAGATTAAGGCGCGCGCCAATTTTACCAGAGCCTGGGAAACTAGATGCTCCTGCAATACATTGAGTTGGGTGCCATAAGCGCACAAAAAGGTCACAGACAATCGGAAAATCAGCCTAAGGATTCTGAGATACCAGAACACAGGACTCAGCAGCAACAGCAGCATCAACACACAGGTGATGCAGGGCTGCAGGTTTAGCGCGCTTCTCCTAGCAGCAGCGTGGGAAACTCGCCATAAAAATGAAAATGGAAAGCAAAAATAATAATAATCCGCATAGAAGCCAAAGAACCTCTGACATGTCTAAGCTGTCTGACAATGAAACGATCGTACAATGACTCAGGGTCAATGGCAAGGGCAAGGGCCAAGTGACAGAGGTCTCTACAAGGTCTGCCTCGAGCTACCTGATCACAGGTGTGCTAGGGTGTCTTAGCTACCTACAAATTGAAGATCCCGAAGGGTCGTCACAGTGGCAATTATATATTGTATTATATTATATATTCTGAAATGGCAGAGTAAACATATTACTTATAATATTCACAAATATGAATTATCAAATAATCAGTTAAAAGATAAAGACACTATATCTTTTGATTGATATTATTGTTTAATGCAAATTTCAATTCAATTTGTAGAAAATTAGAATATTGCTGATCCGTTTTAAATTTCAATTTATGCTATTGAATTACAATGGGGGCACAAAGCAATGTGAAATGTGAAATAGGCAAATTTGTTTGTTATTTTCCTACAAAATAAATATATATATGTATTTTGTTGACTATATGGATGGTGCAGGCAGGATGGGAGGAGGATGAGGAGCATTAGGCAGGCATGTGGCAAATCGTAGCATTTGTCTTGCACACAAGTATCGATTGAAGCGAAACGAAGAGCGAGTGGCAAGTGGAGAGTGCAGAGTAGAGAATATCAAAGAGTTGAGAGCCGAATTGACTCTTGGGCTGTCCAATTCAGTCGCACACAAACGATTACCCAATTTCACGTGTTTAGATTGTAGCTCAAAAAAAAAAAAAGAAAAAAACATACACACACACACACACAAAAAAAAAAGGGTTTATACCCTGAGGAACAGTACTCATTCCTTTCGGTTACAGCCTTACCCATGGTTAAGAGTATTTCACATTTTGATTGATTGCTGCCAGTTACAGCGCACAAATTGAATGACCAACTGCTGCTGCCCCAAGCTCTTAGCTTCCCCTGTATACAGCTTCAACTACAACCCGTAGAGCTCAGTCAAAAATGATAAATAGACCAAATGACCCATTTAACTGTTGCGTTACGTTTAGCTCCTGTTTCTGTTTCTGCTTATGTTTCTGTTTCTGTTTCTGTTGCTTGTCTTGATCCTTCTGCCATTTTTGGCTCCTTTGGCTATTTTTCTTGAAAGCTGCTTAAACTTGGTCCCTTAATTGAGTTTCTCTAAAATCTTTTTAATAGCTTTACGCTGAGATGAAAATACTTTAATAATATCAAGCAAAGGCACTTCTCAAATTGTTGCTGTCATTCTTACAAAGAGTTTCAGTGGTGACTATCAAAGTATTGAAGTGCGGAATAGAGAAATTTGCAAACTGTTACAAAGTCATAATTCTTTATGCCTGACAGTTTAAAATCATTGAAATATATTGTGAATGCAAAACAACTAATGAGTGTATTCAAACAAATCCTGTGTTCCAAGAATCTTTTTTTTTTTTTTTTTTTTTTTGATCCCTGTCGAGCATTGTTTACCCACAGTGCTGGCCACAATTAACCGTTTCAATTGTCGATATCCTGTCGAAAACTCACAATTATCAGCACAGTGCCATGACAGCACTCACCAGGATACTTTTCGTGTTGTTCAAGGGAACCAAAGTACTTTATGCGTCTATATGCGTTGTGCGTCAGTCAACCATCAATCCATTCATTCATCCAATTGTCCGTCCTACCATTCTACCGTCCGTCCATCCATCCATCCATCCATCCATCCGTTCATCGTCTAAATATAAATGCAACAAAATGTTACTTTTTCCATTCAATTATATTTTTCTTTGCTTTACAGCCTTTGAGGGCCTTTGTTGCCCGTTCACTCGTTGCCTTTGACAAAAAGGCAACAGAATAGAAGATGGGCGGGGTACGGAGTCGGGAGTCGAGGCTTATATTCTATACTTTATTTTTTCGCATGCCCAAAACGAAGGACGGCAATTATAGGCCAGACGGGAGAACAAGAAGTGAAGAAGAGGCGGTCGGATGGATGGTATGGAAACAAAGTCAGTCAGAGAAAGAATTAAAGGGGAGAGAGAGAGTTGAGTAGTAGCAAAAGGGTTCTACGGGCATTAGCCAGCTTTATAGCGTACACACCATTAGCAGAGTGCCAGGAAATACACAGAGAAAGCGATAGAGAGAAAACACACTGAAAGCAAGAGCAAGAGGGCGGCGGCGAGCGGGTTGGTCGGTAGGATTGGTTGGGTAAATGGGACCTAAGGACATGCTATGCACAGTGTAGATAGAAGCGGCCACCTTTGTTTGTTGGGCGTTTTTGCCTGCGGGAAACAGGACGAAAGTACAAGCAAAAACAGAAACATAGAATGCTTTGCTCTGTGTCTAAGACTTGGGTTCGAGTTCGGCTCCGGCTCTGACTCTGGCTGTGGCACTGGCTCTGGCTCCGGGACTGGTTCTGGGTCTCTGTTACGGTCTGTATCCCGCCCACCATTTCCGCATTTGCCCGGTGAATGGGGCAAAGACTTTTAGCTGAAATGTCAATTGAGTAAAAATGTGCGTATTTTGCAAACAGAGCGAAAAATACTTATGTAATATGTGTGCGGACACAAACACACACACACACACATGTGCTTACTCACACATGTGACGGGCAAAGGGAAACCGAAACCGAAAAGGAAAAAAAAAAAATATAAGAAAGAAAAGAACGAAGAAAAACTGCCAAGAAAAATGGAAAGCTTTTGCCCAAATGAGATGGCGATGGGGTCACAGTTATGTGTATGTGTATGTAGGGTCGACTTGGGTAATGCTTACGACAACTCCTGATAGTCGGCTAATAGAAATGCGTTCACATATTGACAAAAAAACAAAACCAAACGAAAAAAAAAAAAAATAAAAAAATACCGTAAAGTAACGGGGGAAAAAAATAAAACTCCCGGGGGCATGATTCAATGATAATGCGGCAGCTGCCATTAGGATTGGTATCAGATATTTTCTACAATGTATGCTCTTGATATGACCAAAAAACACACACATACATACATACAAAAAATGATAAGAAACTGTAGATAAGACTTTGTCCGAAGGGTATTTTCAATCTATTTGATTGAACGAACTGTGAATAAAGTCACCATGGAGGTGAATTAGATAATTCATAGAGTATAAACTGACACTGGAGATGAATAAAAACAAAACATATTTGAAAGCCAAAACGAATGAACGTATATAGTGTGTATTGCATAGTACTGGTGTAATACTCAGTAGTCGCTAGTATTTCTGGCTTAGCTCTCAGTACTGCTGCGTTTTAGTAGTGTTTACTTACAGATAAACTTGTACTGTGCTCACAGGCAAGTCTCTTTCTGTCTATATGTGTGTTTATTGTGTGTTTGTTTGTGTGTGTGTGTGTGTGTGTCCGTCCGTGTGTGTGTGTGTGTGTGTGTGTGTGGCTATTTGCCCGGGGTTTTGTCGGCTTTGGGCATTGTTTGTTCGCATTGTTTCAGTTGGGCGAAATGCACGTAGTTGGCATAGTTCGTATTCAAGTCAGGAACTCCTCTCGATGCTCGATGCTACCTTCTCCTTCACTCTGTCTCTCTCTCTCTCTCTCTCTTTTTTCTATTGCTCTTTGGCACTCATGCAAAACGCACAAAAGTGTGCACAGTGTCCTTTTTTTTTGCCAGGAATACTCATGCCTTACACTGGCACCTATTGCTGTGCCTGTGCCTGTTCCTGGTCCTGTTATAGCTGCTGCTTTTGCTCCCACACTCAACACAATGCTGGCATTGTTTGCACGGTTCGCTCTATTTTTAAACACGTTTGCAAAGAACTTCTCCTCGAATTCCCTTTTGAAATGCACACGTTGAGCCTGAAACAGTTTTTTCTTCTTTTTTTTGCTTTCATCTATTCATTCGCTTTTTTTTCTCCTGTTTCATTTTCATTTTTTTTTTTTTGTTGTTGTTGCCTCTTCTTTTGATATGTGTGCATTGAGACGTGTGCATGAAACTAAAATGGACAGTATAAAGTTTTAGATATTATTGTCTGAGGAGCCAAAGAGCGCGCACTCAATCTGGGATTAAGTGCTTGAGTTTTGTAATATGCACTGCTTTAATATAAAATTGCGCTTGTCGCATTGCAGATTCTCTATGTGTCGGGAGGATCCTTTGAGACAGGGAAACAACACCAACAATTCAGTGAACCGGTACATGAGTGTTTTACAGCTATAGATTAGACTATAAAGAATATATTGTAGTGATATTTCTACAACATTTACTCTAACGTCTTGAACCGAACTTTTTCATGTAACTACAAAATCATTCAGTTACTTCATTTCTTTCATTTCATAAGTCGCAGAATATGTCGTAGTTTACTTACATTTTTCTTGGACAAACGAGTTGAAAGTCCTTTGAGACAGAAACTAAGCGAAACAATTCGATGAACCGGTTCGTTTTGTAGTTCAGAGTTATATTTCAGACAGTATTTCAGCTAGAGTGAATTCGTATAATATTCACTTTATTCGGTCGGTGTCCCAAAATATCATAAATCTCACCGCAAATTCTTGTCTCAACTCAAGAGTGACGCCTCACTCCTTTAACTCGAACTCGTTGCCTAGCTCGAGCCCGCTATGAAAGTTCATCTAACTTTTTTATAGTCAAACTTTTGTCTATATAGAGAGTACTTATACTTATGTGTATATATGTTATAGATATGTATATATAGTATATGTGCCTTGCCTCCACTTTATGTTACGTAGTTATTTTGCGGCTGATACTTTTCCGTATTTTATTTTTTTTTTTTCTTTTCTTTTTTTTGGTATTTGTTTCTCTCAGTTCAGTTCAGAGGACAATTTGAATAAGAAACACGTTTGAATTTTTAATAGAGAGCGTAAATTATATGCAGAGTTTCAGACTCCTTTCAACTTCCGTTGGTTGCTTTTTACATTTTCTTTTACCCAACAGCTCCTCTCATCGCACTCTGAGAACTGAAGCATGTGCTTGGTAGCTTTCATCAATTTTCACTTGCGCGCAAAAGCGATAATTTACTCGCTTAGAATGGAATTAGAAAATTATATTCAAAGAGCAATCAAAGGCATTGGCAGCGGGTTCTAGTAAACAACGCCAAAAAAGGATGATGATGAGGGACACAAGCAGAGAGAGAGAGAGAGAGAGAGGGATAAGTCAGCCAAACAATGCGGAGAAAGTCGTAGATGGGAGGAGAGGGGCAAGCTTACAAAAAAAAAAAAAAAACAAGTGAAATTTTGCAATTGGATTTATG
>JBAMBR010004361.1:0-17500 GCA_037044475.1 Zaprionus obscuricornis | reverse complement strand
AGGAGAGAGAGAGATTGAGGCAAAAATGAAGATGACGATGGGGAAAGGGTTGCTACGACTATTGGCAAAACTTCATTGGGAGCATTTGTGTGTTTGTGTTGGTTTCGTAGTTAGGTGGGCAGAGGTGGGCGTGGTTGGTTGAATTGTATATAGATGTGCATGTATGTATGTGTGGTTTTCGGTGTTGTGTGTGTGTGTGTGTGTGTGTGTGTGTGTAAGGCGCTTAATATGCAAAGTTTGTAACTTAATTTAAATTCCCTTGGCGTGCACTTATTACTTTGTGCCAACTTTGTTGCTGTTGTTGCCTGGCACTAAAACTAAAACTCAAACAACAACAACAACAACAATAACAGTAATAACAATAACAACAACAACAACAAGAGTAACTAGAAGCAGTAGAAGAACAAGAAGAAGAAGAAGAGCTAGTAAAAATAGAGAACAACTTGGCAGAGCCCACACTTTGTACTAAAAGTCGCACATGAAAACAATTTTTTGATAATTAAAGTTGAGCATTCTTTGCCTCTGTATATATGTGTGTGTGTGTATGTCTATGTGTGTGTGTGTGTGTGTTTGTTTTTGTTTGTTTGTGTATGTATTTGTATATTTTGCTTGTTTGTCTGCATTCTTAGAGGCCCCAAGCAATTGCCTCTGTTTTGGCATTGGGCCCTGGCTCCATTTCAAGTGTCAGGTTTCACCCAAAAAAGTTGAAAAGTTGAACCCCAAAAAAAAAAAAGAAAAAAGAAATTGCAAAAAAAAAAATATATAGAAAAACTATGAACAACAATTGCTGACTATTTAGACTATTTCGAGTCATATCCGTAGCATGTTTACGACACACACATTGGAAGCCTACCAAGTTCCACAACTTTTTCCACTTTTTTCTCTTCACATTTTATACATTTCTCTCTCTCTTTTTACTCTCTTTATTTTTGGCTAGCAAAATTTCAACTTTTTGTTTTTTTTTTATACATTTTTTTTGATTGCGATTGTTTTTGACAATTTCGAAGAGTTAAATTAGAAGATAAATTGAAACTAACAATTGGGTTAATACAATATGATATATGTATGCATGTTTTTGTTTTGTAATTCTAACAAGAGATACAAGGAGCATACCTAAACCTAATTAACTAAAAAAAACTTTCTATAGAAAAGTTTTATACAAAGTTGCAAATAAAACACTTTTTCACAATTCACTCTTCTTTCTCCACACTCTACATAATTTCAATTAGCTTATAGAGTATATAGAAGCATATATCTAACCTAGTTGTTTCTACAGAATGATATATATATATATATAATCCAGTTAATGTTCTTTTGGCCTTTTGAAAGTTTTGTGCAAACTGTGAAAATAAATAAATATTTTGTATCCCAGCTGCGACAAGCATGACAATTGGCAAGGAAATACTAGGCAAGGGTCGGGTATAGCAGCAGGGGCTGAAACAGGACATTATTTAAATTGCCATCAGGTTAGGACAGGCAATAAATTGAAATGCGACAACAGATGATGTTGTTGAGGCTCCAGAGATACAAAAAAAAAAAAAAAAAAAACAACAACAAAAAACGGTAAGCACTGTGTCGATAAAGGGGCTCGACGGAGTGCGGCTTATTTATTTTTTTGTAATGCATTTAAATAAAATAAACTTTTGGCGCCAGAACGACAGACAGGCAGACAGAAAGACAGACAGACAGATAGCAGAAAACAAGTTGTATTTACGCGCGAGCGTTACATCATTTCAAATGCGACATAATTAAAAATGTCACTTGCTTTTGTGGCCCTAACCACAGAGCGAACGACTCTCTGATATTCTCTGTCTCTCTCTCTCTCTCTCTCTGTCTGTCTGTCTCCCGCTTAGTCACACTGTCAGCTTCTTCCGCTGGGCAGTTGTCTCTTCCCCCCCCCACCAACAGGAACTTGAACCGCACCTGTGCGGCAGCTCAACAAAAAACAAAAAAAAAAAAAAAAAAAAAAAAAACTTTTGGCACATAATTTATATGCTTTGAGTGGTGCGGGAGTAGTAGCAGCAGGCAGGACTTAGGTGTGCAGAGGTGTGTATGCGTGTGTTTGTGTGTGTATGTGTTTGTGTGTGACAATCACAGAAATAGAATTTCTTATAAGCAACGACAGTGGTAGTGGCAGCGGCTGTGGCTGTGGCTGCGGCTGTGTGCCACCAAAAATGCCAACAATGCGCGCTTGTCACACGAAATTACTTTATGCAAAGCGTTGAGTTACACTGTGAGAAATGTACAACTGCAAAGTAAGATTTCCCCCAACTGTGTATAGATTAAATGTTTACATATACTATATGGTATATATATTTTTCACAGTGTAGTTACAAGTGTAACTGTATTTGTTTGCGTGTGAGAGAGGCAACAGCAGCTGACAGGCAAACCAACCAAGCAAGCAAACCAACAACAACAACAAAAGCTCAAGCTCAAGCTCATCCTGCTACAGTTCCCCTTCTCTCTATCTCCGCGCTCTCTCTCTCTCTCTCTCTCTCTCTCACTCTCTTTGCGCTCTTCCTGCTTGTCTTTGCTGCTTGCCGCGCATATTCCCGCAGGAAACACTTGCTGCTTATGGATTTCACAACGTAGCATCGCAAATTTTTTGTCATTTCGTCTCTCTGTCTGCGTGTGTATGTGTGCGTGTGTGTGTGTGTGTGTGTCTTTGTGTGTGTGTTACGCGCATTTTACAAAGTGGCAAGTGGCAAGTGGAAATGTTGGCTATACCAGTCATATCTCCTGCTCAACTGACTACTTCTCATCCTTCTCTCTCTCTCTCTATCTCTCACTCACATACAGCTTGCCCTGCTACTTTCTCTCTCTCTCTCTCTCTCTCTCTCTCTGACTCTCTCCTTCGCTCTCCCTTGCTGCCTGCTACGACACACCAATTTACCGTTCGCATCTTTCTTCATCATGTGGCAGAGGCTCAAACAACATGACGTTTTTATTTTCCATCGTCGTCTTATACGTTCTGCGCCATGCGCCATGCGCCATGAGCCATGAGCTATGCTCCCTGCGCCCCACATCCCATATGCCACATCATCCTTTGCTGTGTCCTTTGGTATCTCTTGCCTCTTGCCTCTTGCCTCTCAGCTCTGGGATTGTTTGCATTTGTGAATATGTAAATATTTTTCAGAGCGTTGCACGATCCAAGCCAAGTGCCACATGTCCTTCAGGAGTTACTTCACGCTGTCTATCTCTTTCTCTCTCTCTCTCTCAGTCTATCTCTTTCTATTGCTTTTGCTGTGTCAAGTTATGGCAGCGGCAGCAAATCGTAATTGTGTCTGTGACTGTGTTACGAGATTTTTACTTATTTTCCATTACTGCTTTGCAGCAGACGAAAGCACAGTGGAGAGCAGAGATTCCATACAAAGTAGGAGCCACACAGAGGAAGAGAGAGAGAGAGAGAGAGAGAGATAGGAAGATAAGAAGAGAGAGCAAGCTTAGTCTTTGACTAGCCAATTTTGCAGTTTCTGGCACTTGGTAGAAAGAACTTGTAGCATGCTACAGATCGTTCTCGCTCACTCTCTCTTACATTTTCTTTCTCTCTCTGACTCTCTCTCGCTCTACAATTTAACACATTTCTACAATCCCAAAACCACTGTGCAGCTGATGTTGTTATCCTGTTTTCCGTTTCCGGCGCGCATGAGGAAGTTGTGTAAGTAGCGTGGAGAGTAGGTAAGGGGTGGGGGGGGGGGGTGGCAATGGTAGGGAGGACAATCCAAACATTTCACGCATATGATTTATTTTTTCGTTTTGCGAGTAAAAAATTTACAATTTCCGCTGCGTTTACCCCAACGAAATCATTTCGCGAAAACACGCACGTGTGTGCCACACACTGTCTCTGTCTCTTTCTCTCTCTCTCTGTCTACTCAGTGAGTCGACCCACTGACTAATGTGGCCACATATGCCGCATATTCACACAGCCAGACGGACAGTGGAGTCTGTTGAACAAGCAGCATGCAAAAAGCGCGTGAGGCAAGCGAGAGAAAGAGTGAGAAAGGGAGCGAGAGAGAGAGAACAAGAGAGAGAAGGGAAGATGCCTATGTGCGCGGCGCTTTGCTGCCTTCCTTTGACTAATGAGGTTGCCGCTCCATTTGTTGATTGCCGCAATCGTGATATGCCATGCCGCCTCCATCTCCACCTCCTCCTCCTCCCCCCTTCACCCGCACTTCTCACCCGCAGCACTGCCTTTAACCGTCATACATATGTCGACTCCTTTGCCACACACTTTCGCAACGTTGTTTACACATTTTTTTTTTTTTTTTTTGTTATGTTTCTTTTCTTTTTCTTTCCCCTTTTTCAATCTTTTCTTTTTCATTTTTTTTTTTTTTCTCTCTTACAAATTTATGCAAAAATTTCGCGTCATTTTCAAACGTGCTCAGCGGTAAATTGTTCCTTGGCTACGTTTTTCTATTTGCTCGTTGAAGGAATGGGAAAAACATGAGGGGGAGAGGGGAGATTGAAAGGGGTTTTCTATATTATATAGATCAAGTTATGCGTGTGAGTTATGATATTATATCTCTAGCATATTGCAGCGCATCATATATTTCGTATATAATATTTTTTTAATATTATTTTTTTTTTTTTTATTGAAAATTGCAAAATGACATGTTGCAAAAGTTGCGATACAGAAGATTTGTCAATATACATATGTCTAGGCTAGTGAGAGAGTGAGAGACAGAGAGAGAGAGACAGAGAGAGAGAGACAGAGAGAGAGAGAGGGGAAGGGAAGGAAGAATTGTTAGTAGAAATTGTTTAGCTGCTGTCGTAACGCTTTGTAGTCGACATGTTTTTTTTTTTTTTTGTTTCCAGCTGATTCTAATCGCGAAGCTGCTAAACTTTAGCCATTAATTGGGTTAATAGTGTGCACACCGCGCGTGCTCCCTCGTTGCAAGAGAGACACAGACTTTCGAGTTTCGAGCTATAGAAAGCAACGTCAAGTTCTTTCCCCTATATCTGCTTACTGCTATTCTCACTGCTTCCCTTTAGCGTCTCTTTTAGTGTTTGGTGTTTTGTCAGGGGTCGTGCTTGGTATTGCAATGCATTGCATTGCATTGCAACCCTAACTGCCACGCCCCAATCTTTTCATCCGCCCACCTTAATTGCGCACGTCGGAGGAAATCGCATGACTTTTCGCTAACATGCCACCGGCGTTGCAAGCGGCAACTCGACAGTGGCAGTAACAACAACAGCAGCAGCACAAGTCAGCGGCATGCAACATCAATTTGTGCAACATGGGCGAAATTTCACGCATGCAACTAAAGGGGCACACATACACATACACAGAGCGGCAGAGATAGACAGTTCGTGAGTGTGTGTGTGTGAGAGAGAAAAAGAGATGGAGTATGGGGAGACAAGCGCAGACAGAAAGTTTAATCAATGCTGACAGAAGACAATGCAACATGGTGCAACAATGGGGCAACTACTACTAACTGACAAGGAAGCGTGCATATACATATATATATATATCTATGTCTGTTCTATGTACATTGACGTTCTTGCCACTTGCAACAACCTGAAGAAAACGCTTTTTTTCCAAGGGATGTCCAATGCAATGCAGCCGGTGGGGTTGCAATATAGGGTGTGGGAATTTAGGGTAAAGAACACAGAACAAAATGTTTTTTTAAATACCATAAGAAACTTTCCCAGGGGAGTAACAATCGCAAATGAAATTTAAAGAATTGTCGTAAATTTAGCAACGGTTTTTACCATCGATTTATTTTTTTTTTTTTACAAGACTTTAAAATTTATTTATATATTTCTTTATATATTTGTGGTTAGCTTTAAGACTTTAGTATTTGGCTTGAAAATTTCATGAAAAATTTGCAAACAATTTCTTTAATATTTTTTCGGTACATTATACATAACCTCAATTTTGATCAAAATCTTCTACATTTTGCATGAAATTTTATATAATAAATTTAATATTTGTGCAATTTTAACAGATTTAAAAAAAAATTCGATTCTTGCTTCTTACATATCGCTTTAATTTCAAAAAAAAATAAATTGAGGTTATATCTAATAAAACATAACCTCAATTTTTATAAAATTTCATTAATTTCTTTTAAAAAATTTTTTTTTGAGTTTGTAAATTTTTTTTTTTAGAGTAGACTTCCTGAGAATTTTTCATTGTTAATTTTGTTGACTTTACAAAATGGATTTTTGTGTGTTTTATTGGGTTGACGTTATAAGGGCTTCACTGTAGGTACATGCAAAATCGCTTGAGCTCACAGACAGACGCGGGCAATTAAACGTGAAATTGCATTTCGAGTGCCATAAATAAACAATTTTCCGCTAGGATGAATGGAAGATAGTCGTAACTGTGTTTCTCTCTCTCTCTGCATTTCACACGCAAACTGACAAATTGACAATTTCACTGTATGTGTGTGTGTCGTCACTCTCTGTATGTATGTGTATGTGTGTGTGTGCGTGTGGTGTGTCCCATTGTTGCAAAATATTTGCACAAATATATTGGTCGAGGGTCGAGCAAGGAAGAGACAAAGAACAAAGAGACCGCATTGACTTGATGATAGTTCATATATATCTATATATATATAATATAATATCTATATGTATATAGTATGTGGGCATAGTATTTATAGGGATGCAATCGTGCGTGGAACCAACAGACAGACAATGAGTACAAACCAAAAAAAAAAAGGAAAAAAACAGTCTAACCGGCAGACATCCAGACAATTCGATCGACAGCTGACAAAGATCCTGCTGGCTGGCATATATCCTTCGCATGCGCCATATGACTCAATTGTGAACATTTCTCGGATCATTTGCATGCTGAGTGTGCACAGTTTTAAGACCCATGCCTTGTGTCCCGAGTACCAAGTATCAAGTCCCGTGCCCCGAATCTCATTTCGAGTACCTGAACTAAACACAGTTCCGACCTTCATTCAGCAAAAAAAAAATACAGCACACTTCCTCTTCGACATATGAAACACGTTTCCGGTGCATTACCGCTCTATGTCTGTCTATCTATCCAAACTCTCAATGAATGATTTTCAGCTGTTTCTCATTCAATATTGTAATATTTTTAGTACAAGTGCCACAAGCAGTAATAACAGCAGAAACAGCAGCAGCAGCATCAGCAACGGCAGTAGCAGCAGGATTTTCATTGGAAAACCTTTTGCTAAAAAGGATTGTGCAGTTTTTCAGCTGTTATACGTATAGCAGAAACCAGCTGACAAAATTTGCCACGTGACCAGCTGTCACTGTTGACCATAATTTATAGATCTGCATTCTCCAAAGGGTTCTTACTTTCGTTTACACATGGCGAATGCATCACGTGTCTTAATCGATTGAAACAGCAAATTTCCATTATCATTATTATAGCTAGAAATCACATTGGGATCTGTTTAGGGTTGCTACAGGGTGTAATTTTAGATATTTCAGCTTGTTTTACTGTGATTCTCAGGCAATCAGCTGTTGTATAGTTTTAGTGATTTGTTATATGGGACTTTGATAAATGTTTCATATATTATTTCCTTGCAAGGGTATGTAAGGGTATACATATATATTTTTGATAGAATTTTTGTAACTTACAGCCAGAATCCATAGTTTGAGTTTTCTATATAATAATATATTTTATTTTTTTTTGCCATATGCTATATAACTCTACTCTACTGTAGAACAAGCACAACTCACTTGTCAAGACACCTCACATTATCTCTCAATGCGTTGAGTAGTGAAACACCTTTCAAGTTCTATTCAACTCTATTTACAAGAGACTCAAACCCACAGCGAAAATTTTCTTGTCAAGTGCAACGAATCGATTTGAGTTAATTCCACGCTTCGAAAACCGCAGAATGCGGAAAGAAATTGCAAAAACGACGAAGAACATGAACATGAAATCGAAATAGAAAAGAAAAAGCAAAAAGGAAGTGAAAACTATGCAACCCTTGGGCTCTTGGTTACGGCTGGTTTAAGGGTTCTTTTATTTTTATTTTATTTTTTATTTTTTTTTTGGTCCTTTGCAACATTTTGACAAGTCAATTGTCATTATTATTGCCTTCAATTTCCGTTCGACTGCTTTGGCGAATTTCTATGCAAATTACACTACCTGGCGGCAAGCAGTGTCTTATGCCTTAAAAGGGGGCGCAGCCGCAGAAAGTCTGTGAAATTTATTTCAAAGTCGTAATAACTATTGTATATACTCCCCTCTGTTGAACTTTAGTGAGCTCTACGCCACTGACATAGACGAAAAGTCAAAGTTGAATTGAAGCAACGGAAATTACTTTATTACGTTCACAAGTTCTAGTTATGGTGAGTATAGCACATGATTCACCATTTCTCCTACCAAATAGAATCCAAAAGACATGCATAGGATCAGTGCAAAGAAACAAAAACGTAGCCATACACCTAAACCATCCAGAAACATATAAATCCATAGACCAGTCCAGTAATGCACGAAATGTAACCAGATCAAATATGATCCCATTACCAATGCAAGTCCGATGAAACCTTTTTTTTGTTTTGGATATCGATGTTTTGTCAAATATAAATCGAATAACACATAAACGACAACAAAACAATGCATCGTCTGATTTAACCACAATGGATAAATCATATCCAATATTGGCGGATATATTGTTTCCATATTAATGCCCCGTAACATCCAGAATGTTAAGCTTATTGTCATTGCGAGGGGTACTACAAATGTTGCGAAAATATAATCACGCCAATGTCGTAGCTCTTGCTTTGGATACCAATCGTAAATGAGGGCCAACAAATAATAAACAAATTGTATTAGAGCAGCAAGAAATGTTAAATACTTGAATTTTCCACCAATAGGCACTTCCATGCGTAATTCCTTAGCCAATGCTGGCAGTTCCACATATCTATAGTCGTAATATATTGTATAACCCAAGTGTGTACAGGCCACCAAATGGAGCACTAGGCTACTGAAATATTGTGCCATAAGTTGACTACGAGCTGAACGTGCGGATCAAGTAGAACTAAGTGGCAGAGCTTAAAGTTGCAGTTTGCTATTCTGTTCGATTCAACATGCCTGCAGACTGCTGTAACTAATGAAATTGTTTATTATTATATTATTTTATATTTTATATTTTTCTTTTCTTTTTATTTGTTATTCTCACAATTTATTTATGCTTTATTTTATTTTTTACATTATTTATTTTAATTTCTGTTGATATTTTCATGAGCTTCAAATACAAGATTATGAAAATGGAAAAAGTTTAAATTCTTGATGCTAAGTCTAAACGAAAAGTTTGTTAGTTGCTTTTATTAAATTCGTTTTTTATTCTCTCTCTTTTTTTTTTTTTGTGAATTGTTCAAAATTTCCATTACACATAATCAGCTTAAGCGCTTTACGCAACACAGAAGAAGGAAATTTCAATATTTTTATATATATTTTTTTTTTTTTGCTGTTCTTTGCATTTCTTTTTGCCATTTGCCTTTTGCTGTTGTCGTTGCCATTTGTGACTTTTGCGTTAAACTCAAACAAAAGACCAAAGAAAAGTGTGCATGTGAGAAGTGTGCATGTTTATGTATGTGTATGTGTGCTGCTTCTGTTGTTGTTGTTGTTGTTTAAGAATTCATCTTGTCACTTGAGCATATTTACACAGACGAAACGCCTCTAACTCAATTAGGCCGCCACATTTATTGTGTAAATATAAAAATTACTTACGCCGCATGTAAATAAAATGCAAACAAAACAAGCACAAGGACAATTCCAAGGATCATCCAGCTACAGTTGAGCTAATGTCAAGAGCTTCATTACGTCACATGTCACAACTGTAATAATGAAAGAGAGTTACAACAAGAAGATGAAGACGAAATACTTTCACATGTTATCAAAGCAATGCTAAGAGATTACAATTTACTTTTTGTATGTTGAAAAGATTAGATATACAACATATGAGCTATAAATTTTAACTATAAAAAAAATCTAGTTATAGATATAGCCAGTATTCTCCACTAATCATATTGATTGCAACGCCTGCTAAAGATAATTGCAAACAATAAAAGAAAAAAAAAGAAAGAAAATATCCTCAATTTCACCAAAACCAACCCCAAAAAGTCCCCCTTTACTGTCTAATGTCCAGTCCCAGCTGTAATGGAGAAAGTACAAAGTAGTAAGCATACAATATGTGTGGTAAGTGTGGCATACAGCTGACCGACTGCTGCAAAGGTATCAAGAGGAGGTGGGAAGGGCAGCGAGTGTTAAGGTTCTATGGCTCACATTTCAGTCAAAACCCCGACCATATGCCATTGCAGTAATGCATATCCTTGTGGCCACAGGACGATTAAATGCGAATGTGTAGTGTAAATATTTGTTAGTTTTTTTTTCTTTCTTTCTTTCTTTCTTTCTCTTATTCGATTCATTGTAGTGCACAGCATCCCTTGCGTTTACCTTATCTTTGGCAGCGAGCGTAGCCTTTTCATGCTGCCGATAATTAAGAGTTTGAGAGTTCGCGTTTCAGTTCGATTTGGCATATGGTCAGGACTGTAGAAAGGCGTAACGAAATGAAAATGCTATGATAGGAATCTTATGCTGTTTTCTTTGTAATTAGTTGTAATGCGAGCAGAGCGAGAGTTAGAGCCTAAAACTACAAAAATGTTGTATAGAGTTGCCGACAGTTCCTCTTGCGTTCCGTATTGCCTTGAGGGCGAGCCTGTGCCTGGTATTGAAAACTAAGAACTAAGAGCACTGCCCGTGCCTGTGCCTGTGCCTGTGACTGAATTGTGCTTGGAATTTCAATCAGACTTTTGTCCGATTTGTGGCTCGGACAGAGCATACGCAGGACACGTTTCACTTCAAGTTTGCTCTAGTAGTTTTTCAATTTCTGCGCAGGATATGTGAAGGGCCTCCAACTCAACTAAAGAACTGCACTGCCCTTAGGCGAACCTCCTGAACTCAAATCCAATCCCCATACCCAAAATTGCTGCAGCTGCTTGGTATCCCAAGTGGATAAAGGCAAACTGACAGAAACAGAAACAGGCGACGACGACGACGACGACGACGGAGGCGACGACAACAGGAAGCCAAAGATGCGTGATGAGAAGTAAAAGCAGTAGCGGGTGCCAACGGGAACGTCTTCAAAACAAAAAAAGAAAAAAGAAAAAAAAAGTACGAAGTGTAGTGGACCCCCGAGCCTTGTTTCTCCTTGTTGTTGCTATTTCAACTGCGATTTGCAATTGGCTTCTGTCGAATTGGAATTGAAGTGCCGCACTTCAGATTGCCCCCCCGAGCGATACACACAAGATAAGCGAAACGTAGGCGTTGGTGGTGTGGCAAGTGTGAGGCAGACACGTACAAACGTGCAAATAAAGCTCAGTTGGCGCCCGTCTACATATGTCCCCGAGCACCTCGATTAAGTGGCAATGCATGGCAATGCTCTAATAGTAGAAGTCTAAAATTGAAGTGCTAAAGAACAGCTGCAAAAGGAAATTGATCGATACTATCGATAAACGATAGTTGTGAGAGTATTAGGGAACTAACAAAATAAGGTCTGCAAAGTAAACACAACGATAATATCGATAAACTTTAGTTGTAAGACTGTTAGGCAATTTTTGCTATTTGATAAAGAAAGTTTAAAGATCGGTAAAAGGAAATTAATCGATAATATTGATAAACGATAAGAGTGAAAGGTGTCGAGTGAACCTTTACTGGCATATAAAGAAATCTCTTGTATCATCTGTGTAGCTCGTCGACCCTACGTTTCATGCATGCCAAATTAAGTGATCAACGATGTTTGCAGAAGAAGAAACACAATTAAAAGCTCGACAAACAACACGTGCAACGAATACAATCGATCAATATTGAATAGACAGTATCTAGTTATAGAATACTTAAGTTTAGGGGACTCTCTATTTGGTTGGTTAGTTTAGCTTTGACTTGGTCCGCTCGTTCGACCCTAACGATAAATCAATCATGCTGCATTAAACAGCTAAAGGGGTTAACGACTTGACTGCTCGATGGACTCCATGAAGTCGATGAAGTCGATGGACTCGATGAAGTTGAGTTGCGTTGCGTTAAGTTTACCAAAGGTTTTATCACAGCTGATATTATACAAATATTCCCCAATCACATCGATTGAATGATGACCTCCCGTTGCCCTTGCCCCTTTCCCCATTAAAATGTGCAAGTATGTAACACACGTGCCACACACGGCATGGTCAGATACACACACACACACACACACACACACACACACTTATATATATACAGTGCATACTTAACGTATGTACATACCTAACGGTTATCATGGAACACCCTGGCATCATTAACACAGATGGGACTCATTGATAAGTCGTCATCGGACTGCCAGCTGTGCGGCGCCCTCTATCTACTGCCTTATATGCCCCCCCCCCTTGCTAGAGCCAACAGTCAGCAGGCTAAATAAACAGCAATGCAGAAGTAAATCGTGGTTGGGGATGTTGCGGGTAAATTGGAAATGGTTCGCATACTACTTTCGGCTTAGTGGGTTTATCATTGACTCGTCCGAACGTAACTTCTGCTCCCTGCCGCTCTCTACAAATACAACATATACACAACACACACGTGTGCTAATTTTCGGCTTTTAACATCTAAATGTTAGTTCTACTCCCCATTCCCCATACTCTCCAGCTGGCTCTCCCATCCTTTTTGGTTGTCACTGTATTTTGCTTCCCTGTGTGGGAAACCTGGCAAATGTTTCCACTTTTACTTTCTTTCATTTTTTTTTCCATTTTTTCATTCTTAAATAGAAAGATAAGGCGCCGCGCTTAAGGAAGTTCGATCAAGCTTTGTAACATTTTCTGTAGTAAAAAGAAGCTTATTGCCTGGAGGTTATTTCAAAAGTCTTTAGTTGATAAAAAGAAAAGCCTTTGGCTATGCAAAGATTTCCTCTACAGAGTGAATAAAATAAAGAGCTTTAAAACATGTCAACTTTTAGTTTTTTTGCCTACTAAATTTAGGTTTAACATTATATATATATATATATATATATTTTTTTTATTTTATTTTATTTGTATGTTTAACTAGTTTTTTTTTTTGCACGATTTGATAACAGCTTTTGCCTAGTAAAAACTAAACGAAACTGACCCCAAAGGCAAGTCCAAAAATAGAGTTCAAAGCGTACAAAATGATTTTGGAATTGTCCAATTGACGAGCAATTGGCGAAATTTGTTTTTCTCTTTCTAACATATACAACACTCGTTGTGTGTGTTTTTCTATCTCTCTCTGTCTCTCTCTCTTAGTGTCTCTTTCTCTCTGATGCTGTAGCTCATCGTCTTTTGCCATTTTATTTATTTATTTGATTTGTCGCGCGTCGTTTTTGCCTTCACAGTTAATTTACGGGTTTTAATTTATTAAATCAACAGCAAAAATAACAACAATCAACAACAGATGCTGCTGCTGCTGCTGCTGCTGCTACTATTGCTGCTGCCCTCAGCCTCGTCTCTATCAATGTCTCTCTCGCAGTCGCAGTCGTAGTTGTCGTTGCTGTCGCTGTCACTATCAGCAGAGAGTGAGCAAGCGGGCGGCTGGCTACTGTGTTGATTTTTTAGCTTGATAATCTTTTTGTGCACTCGACAACAACAACAACAACAACAACAACAAGTACAACAAAAGCAATAATAATAATAATAATAATGACAAGACGAAGACGATGTTGTAGCAGTAGAAGAAGCAGAAGTAAAATAAAAGCTGAAAAGTCAATTGATGATACAATTGATAGAGCAGCACATAGCAAGGCTGTAAAAGGTATAGGAAGGGGAGAATACAGTAAATGAAGGAATGAAAACTACGAAGACGAAGACAATCTAAAAATAGAACACGTTAATTACGCGCTTGATAAGAACAACTTGTATGCCAAAGTAAAGGCAATGAAGTAGACAACACAGAAAGAGTAGAAGAACAAGACGTAGCAGTTGAAGAAGAAAAAACAATATCCGAATCAAAGACACTATAAGGTTGAAGACACAGAGACAGAGATAGACGCAACAACAGCGAAAGAAAAGAAAATGATAAATAAAATTGTCTAGAGATACAATAAAACGAACTGTACGACAGACAAGAAATTGATAAACCTTTATGGCAAACATATTGTAAATATTGAGATAATGATAACAGAATATTTATAGAAATCTAACTATAAAGAAATATATAAACATATATTTATATTATAGTTCTACATATACATATAGAAAAATATAGGTAATGCTTAAGAATTATGATATGATAATAATGAGACTATGCCAGATAAAATGTTCAATTGGAACTTTATAGTTTTATAATGTATATAAATATTATATAAAGCTATGTATATATAGAAAGCAAAGAAATTATTATTAATATATAAAAATAATAATGCTTAGCTGCATAGATATGATATGTATGTATGTATGTATGTATGTATCTGACTAACATTTTATTTATTTTGCTTCATTTTGTATGAAAATTAATCCATAAGCTGCAAAACGACTCGAGGCTGCTGAGGAATTATACTGATATTATTATATATTATATTTTATTTTTATTTAATTTTTATTTAATTTTTATTTTATATATTAATAAATATTTTTTTTAATATATATTAATATATATTATTCTATTATTATATTTATATTTATTTATTTTATTAATTTAATTTTATTTATTTTATTTTAATTAAAATATTTGTATTTAATATTTGAATATAATATTTATTTAGTATTATATTTCATTTATTTTATATTATAATTTATTTAATTAAATTTTTTTTTTATTATTTATTTATTTGATTTTTTTTTTCATTTCGAAAATGAGCAATGAAATACATTAATAAAATAAAAGTTAATTTAAGGTGCAGCTAATTTGAGAAGCATTGCCAACTGTTGCCTAAACACGTTCAATTTATAAATTTTCATTCACATTTTATAAGCTGTATTTATTTTCAATTAATAAATAAATCTTATCAAACTATAAAATCCATTGTTAAATAAAAATATAAAATATATATATAAATAAAAGTAAAAACTATTTTAGAATATTATCAATATGAGGATTAATTCTTATCAGTTAATTTGTGAATTGTTTTGCTGTAACAATATATTTTCAGCACTTGCATTGCAATCGGTCAACTCGACTCTTGTTGTAGTACGTTGTTCCACTTAAACACACACACACACACACAAAGAGTGTGAGAGTGTAAGTGAAAGAGACAGAGAGAGAGAGAGAGAGAGAGAGAGAGAGATATATATACACTTGTAATCTAGGCAAATATGTACAGTGCAATTAGTATAAATGTCTATGGTAAATATTTATACATCTGTATGTGCGCGCGCAGCTTATCAGCCGCAAAATACACGTATTCATATTGTGTATGCTGCATACATACATACATACATATGTATTATATTTGAGTGTGAATACAACAAGCTGAAACAGAGTGTTAATACACACTGTATATATATGTATGTGTGTGTGTGTAGCACATCTGTAACTACCATATATGGCTATATACTTTAGTGTCAGATAAGAGTTTTTTTTTTTTTTTTTTTTTGACTCTTATTTTGCTTTTGCGGAACTTTGAAGACATTGCGGTGCCTTGCCGTGTTCGGGCTGAGCCTCAAAATTGCTTGATCGGCAATTGCTTTGAACCACACCCGCTAGTCACCCTTGCCATCACACAATTACTTGCTTATTCTTTTCTTTAACAACAAATTACACAAAAAAAAAAAAAACTGAATGTTAGCATAGGCTAAGAAAAAAAAAAGGTGTGATATTGCCTTTTGGTCTTTTCAAAGAGTTTACATGCATGAAATTTTCATTGCAACTCAATAGAAAATTTTGTTATATGAAATCTCAGTGAGATAATAAATAAACAAATAATAAAAACAAATACTAAATATATATATAAATTTTTATTTTATGTTTTTTTTTATTCATTATATATATAAATATATATATATATATATGTGTATACTAAATATGTAGCTGATTAACGGTTTTCCATTTGTTTTATATATTTGCATTATTTATTGATAAATGTGTGCTAAATGCGAGCGATCATTTGCTATTTATATATACATATATATATTTATTATATATCATTTAAGATGTCTGGCAAAGCAAAAAAATAAAAAAAAAAATAAAAAATAAATAAAGCAAAATTGCAAATGAACAAAATAAAGATTCACGACACGCTGTCTAGTTGAGGTTCCCATGTACAAAAGATATATAATACATATACATATACGCGATATGTGCTGTTGAATGATTTATATGCGAGAGCTGTGTTTGACATCAAATTGATATACTGATGATATACTACTACTATAATACTATTGTGCTAGATATCCATATACATATATATATATATATATATATAAGATAACTAGCAACTGGTTTTACTCTAGCGTCGATCATTTTCAAGTCGCAAGTCGCGAGAATTAGTGAATTGTAATGCTTTTGTAATGCTCTTACAGTTTGCATTTCCCTCGGCACTCTTGCTCATGCTCATGCTCTTGCTCTCATACGTAAGTTATTTTTTGTGCTGAGTAGCAAAGAGAGAGAGAGAGAGAGAGAGAGAGAGTGAGTGGCACATGCGTTGAGTTAAAGAGTAACTAAATAAAATTGAGTGAAAATTTGTGTAAAGAGAAAATACTCAAGAGTAACTATTAAATGTGGCTCAAGAGCATATAACGCACACTCTCGCACTAGCTATGATATTAACTTTTATTGCTCTCTCTCCCTCTCACTCTCTCTCTTTTGTTGTGACACATTTTGACTCTTGTTTTCTTGCAGCTGAGTGGCATCAGCTGCTACTAATTAACTGTTTAGAACCATAGAGTCAAGAGAATTTTTGCATTACGCATATAAACTTCTTATTGGAATATACTTACATATACCCGGTACTTGTGGCAACTACACAAGTATCATTCTATTCTGCGTACATTTTACAGGCTATATTCATTCTGTTGCAATTATTTGTTGTCTAATGTATAGCGTCATATTTAATGTTAATCACAATGTGTTGGCAGAAATTTTCTAGTCTTAATCATTGCCACATTTTTTTAACCTTTTGTGGTTAGCTTGTACTTCTGTACACTGTCAGTAAGATGCCAAAATTTGAAGAAACATTTCGCCCCCATACAACTCACAATAACACAATTCATGCCACACCCACCATCGTTGTCGTTATACTCCTTTCTTCTCTGCCACACTTTAGCTAAGAATTTTCTCTAATGACTTAAACGCAGTAACCACTAAAACATTTACAACGAACACAACAGCAAAGCTACCAACCTAACACTGTGCCACTCTGCCACACTGCCTCTGCCTCTGCCTCTGCCTTTGCCTCTCTGCCACTCCGTTTGTTACCCCCTTGAAGTAGGTAAAAGCCTCCACTTGATGTTGTTGCTAAAGTGGCGCATTTTTGCGCAAATTTTCCTCGAAACCGCAAGTAGAAAACTCATTAAGCGAAAAGCATTTGGCGGCAAAATGCGCCCAGACTTACACCTGCCTTTAGCTATGGGCGTGCCATACAGATAGAGAGAGAGA
>JBAMBR010004360.1:0-50400 GCA_037044475.1 Zaprionus obscuricornis | reverse complement strand
TATACAGAAAGACTCAAAGATAGTGCGAGAGAGACAAAAAAAAAAAAAAAAAAAAAAAAATGTTTGTTTGTTTTTTTAACTGTCTTGTTATAAGTTTTGTTCTTGCTCCAAATTAAGTTCAAACTATACTAGGGCACGCTTGTTTATTGAGTGCTTCTAGTACTACAATGTCTTGTCCCGCACATTGTAGTAGTATAACACATAACAGAGTCACGTTCCAAATTTCGGGTGTACGCAGAAGATACAAGTATGAACAAATACAATACGTACAAGAGATGACAAATAAAGTTGTTTGTTTTGTGTCACGTTTACTCATCTATAATTAGTACGTTCCGATACGTATACATATATATATATATAATAAAAATGAAATTATTTCTCGACTTCCAAACAGAAAACAAGCAAAGAGAATCAGAACAGAATCAGAGTGGGGCCGCCAATGAGAGAGAGTACAGATCAAATAGATTATTATTACAGACGTATTTGATTCTGTTTGATATTTTTGTTCCCGCTAATTTGTAAGTGAAAGTATCTTAATCAATCCGAAACCTTGACTATGCTATTATTTATTATTTTTATTTTTTATTATTTGATGCTTTTTGTTGCTGATCTCGTTGGGCTTCTGCGCTGGTATTGTGTATCATAAATTTTACTTCTATTTGCCTCTAAAGTTCTTTTCTATTTTTTTTTTTGTAAAATTGAGACTATTTAGTTTTCAGTTTCAATGATTATTTTTTTTATCTTAATTTCCATTTTAATTGAATTAAACGTTTATCAAGCTTAATTTATTACACTTAATTCTGTTTTTCATTTTCTCTCTCTCTCTTTCTGACTTCGTTCAAAGATAAAGATGAAAATTTCTTGCAACAAGAACGTTTTCCAGCTTTCTTCAAAGTTATCGCCCTTCTTTTATGCATGTGTGTGTATCAAAGGTCAAAGCATCGTGCCGCTTTGTTTGCCTGCTGATAAGCAAGTGTTGAGGCCTTCTCCAATTGTATTTTTTTTTTTTTGTTTTTGTAGAATGTGTACTTAATTTGTTCTGAATGTGCCGCTGGTTACACACGACTCTTACGCACACTTGTCGTATAGCATTGTGCAAGTATTCGAACAGAAGCGGCAGCAGCAGCAGAGGCAGAGACGAAAGACAGTGGCTGAAACCACAGTAACCACTAACAACTGCAATGATTACATATGAAACTGGGAGCTGAGAGTTGGGTGATGGGAGCTGTGAGCTGCTGCTGAGAAGAAGCGGAGGTTTTACTTGGCGTGTGCGGCATCTTTCAACTGCAGCGCCGGCATGCGGACAACTATGTAAGAACGACGCTTTTGAAGCCGTTCCTGTCAAAGCCCTGACGCCCTGGATCCTTCTCTGTCACCTCTGCCACTCCTCAGCCGCCCTCACACAATGGCCCTTTGTTACAAGTTGAGCATGAGTTTGGAGCGAGTGGGAAGCCGAGCTAATTAAGTAACGTTGCAAAATACTTCCAAATGGCCGGACGAGTTGGCAGGAAGTCGAGATCGGGCTAATGGGGCGGTTTGGCGGCTTGGCGGGAATGGCACTGTCCAGTCCAACCAAGACTGCAACTAAAAAAATGTATTTTCTGAAAATTGAAACTAAAGCAGAAGACATAGACTGTCGTAGTGGCCGGAAAAGTACCAGCATGGCTTGCCTGGCCAGCAGCTCCAAATGGGCAAAAAAAAACAAAAAACAAAAAAAAAAAATTATATAAAAGTTTGAATGCGCTCTGTTGTCAGGAAGAATTGGGAGCTTTTGTTACCCAGAGGCATGTGCAGCGGACCAAAAACAAAAAAAAAAACATTTACCTTGTTGCAATCTAGCCGAGAGTTTATTTTTTTTTATTTCGTTTGTTTTTCTTTCGAAATTCATGAATTGGATATTATACTTTTGTTATGAATTATGCAACACTTTGGAATGGGTAACAAATAGTTGTAGATAATGTTGCTTCTATTAGTACTAGTTTCTATTACGTTTTCAAGTGTACTACTATTTCTACTACTAGTTTTGCTACTATTTCTACTACTATTTCTGCTACTATTTATATTATTAATTCTGTTACTATTTATACTACTAATTCTTTTTCCATTTTTACAACATTTTCTACTACTATTTGTACTACTAATTCTCTTTCTATTTCTACAACATTTTTTACTACTATTTCTACTACTATTTTTGCTGCTATTTCCACTACTATTTCTAATACTATTTCTGCTACTATTTCTACAACATTTTCTACTACTATTTGTACTACTAGTTTCGCTACTATTTGTACTACTAATTCTCTTTCTATTTCTACAACATTTTCTACTACTATTTCTACTACTATTTATGCTACTATTTTTGCTGCTATTTCCACTTCATTTCTATTAGTATTTCCAGTACTTTTTCTACTATTGTTTCTACTACAATTTCTAAACATTTTTCTACTACTATTTTTCCTACTATTTTTGCTCCTATTTCCACTATCTATCTACTATCTACTACAATTTCCTCTACTATTTCTATAATTATTTCATCTACTAATTTTACTACTCTTTCTAATACTTTATCTTTAATATTGTTTCTTTACCATTTTTTACAAATTTCACTACAATTTCTACAGCTACCAACTACTCATAATATTTTTCTTTACTATAATAATAATATTATTTGATCTATCATTATACTATTTTTTTTTATCTTTGACTAATAAAATTGGTAGCAATAGTAGTAAAAAAAAATGTATAATAATAGATCAAATAATATTATTATTATAGTAAAGAAAAATATTATGAGTAGTTGGTAGCTGTAGAAATTGTATGAAAGAAAGAAATTTGTAAAAAATGGTAAAGAAACAATATTAAAGATAAAGTATTAGAAAGAGTAGTAAAATTAGTAGATGAAATAATTATAGAAATAGTAGAGGAAATTGTAGTAGATAGTAGATAGATAGTGGAAATAGGAGCAAAAATAGTAGGAAAAATAGTAGTAGAAAAATGTTTAGAAATTGTAGTAGAAACAATAGTAGAAAAAGTACTGGAAATACTAATAGAAATGAAGTGGAAATAGCAGCAAAAATAGTAGCATAAATAGTAGTAGAAATAGTAGTAGAAAATGTTGTAGAAATAGAAAGAGAATTAGTAGTACAAATAGTAGCGAAACTAGTAGTACAAATAGTAGTAGAAAATGTTGTAGAAATAGTAGCAGAAATAGTATTAGAAATAGTAGTGGAAATAGCAGCAAAAATAGTAGTAGAAATAGTAGTAAAAAATGTTGTAGAAATAGAAAGAGAATTAGTAGTACAAATAGTAGTAGAAAATGTTGTAAAAATGGAAAAAGAATTAGTAGTATAAATAGTAACAGAATTAATAATATAAATAGTAGCAGAAATAGTAGTAGAAATAGTAGCAAAACTAGTAGTAGAAATAGTAGTACACTTGAAAACGTAATAGAAACTAGTACTAATAGAAGCAACATTATCTACAACTATTTGTTACCCATTCCAAAGTGTTGCATAATTCATAACAAAAGTATAATATCCAATTCATGAATTTCGAAAGAAAAACAAACGAAATAAAAAAAAATAAACTCTCGGCTAGATTGCAACAAGGTAAATGTTTTTTTTTTTGTTTTTGGTCCGCTGCACATGCCTCTGGGTAACAAAAGCTCCCAATTCTTCCTGACAACAGAGCGCATTCAAATTTTATATAATTTTTTTTTTGTTTTTGTTTTTTTTGCCATTTGGAGCTGTTGGCCAGGCAAGCCATGCATATTTCCGGCCACTGACAGTCTATGTCTCTGCTTTAGTTTCAATTTCAGACTTTAGTTTCAGTCTTGGTTGGACTGGACAGTCCATTCCGCCAAGCCGCCAAACCGCCCCATTAGCCCGATTTCGATTTCCTGCCAACTCGTCCGGCCATTTCAAGTATTTGCAACGTACTTAATTAGCTCAGCTTCCCCCACTCCAAACTCATGCTCAACTTGTAACAAAGGGCCATTGTGTGAGGGCGGCTGAGGTGGCAGAGGTAACAGAGAAGAATACAGGGCATAGGGCTTTGACGGAACAGCTTCAAAAGCGTAGTTCTTACATAGTTGTCCGCATGCCGGCGCTGCAGTTGAAAGATGCCGCACACGCCAAGTAAAACCTCCGCTTCTTCTCAGCAGCAGCTCACAGCTCCCATCACCCAACTCTCAGCTCCCAGTTTCATATGTAATCATTGCAGTTGTTAGTGGTTACTGTGGTTTCAGCCACTGTCTTTCGTCTCTGCCTCTGCTGCTGCTGCCGCTTCTGTTCGAATACTTGCACAATGCTATACGACAAGTGTGCGTAAGAGTCGTGTGTAACCAGCGGCACATTCAGAACAAATTAAGTACACATTCTACAAAAACAAAAAAAAAAAATACAATTGGAGAAGGCCTCAACACTTGCTTATCAGCAGGCAAACAAAGCGGCACGATGCTTTGACCTTTGATACACACATGCATAAAAGAAGGGCGATAACTTTGAAGAAAGCTGGAAACGTTCTTGTTGCAAGAAATTTTCATCTTTATCTTTGAACGAAGTCAGAAAGAGAGAGAGAGAAAATGAAAAACAGAATTAAGTGTAATAAATTAAGCTTGATAAACGTTTAATTCAATTAAAATGGAAATTAAGATAAAAAAAAAATAATCATTGAAACTGAAAACTGAATAGTCTCAAATTTACAAAAAAAAAAAAAAAAAATAGAAAAGACTTTAAGGCAAATCGAAGTAAAATTTATGATACACAATACCAGCGCAGAAGCCCAACGAGATCAGCAAAACAAAAGCATCAATAATAAAAATAAAAATAATAATAATAGCGTCATAAAGTTTCGATTCATTTTAAGATACTTTCACTTACGAATAGCGGGAAACAAAATAGAAAACAGAATCAAAATCGTGTCATGATCGTGTATTAATATGTATACTCTACTCATAGCAAGTGCCCCCGCCGCTTCTGATTCTGTTTCTGATTCTCTTTGCTGTTTGTCTACTTAGAGAATTTTGGAAGTGAGATCGTTTCATTTTGTATGTATTGTATATTCTATAGTATCGGAACGTATCGTATCGTGTGCTCGTAAACGTGACACAAAACAAACAACTTTATTTGTCATCTCTTGTACGTATTGTATTTGTTCATACTTGTATCTTCTGCGTACACCCGAAATTTGGAACGTGACTCTGTTATGTGTTATACTACTACAATGTGCGGGACAAGACATTGTAGTACTAGAAGCACTCAATAAACAAGCGTGCCCTAGTATAGTTTGAACTTAATTTAGAGCAAGAACAAAACTTATAACAAGACAGTTAAAAAAACAAACAAACAAACATTTGAATATATGTCTACCTATAACTGTCTCTCTCGCACTATCTTTGAGTCTTTCTGTATAGCATAACAAATGCCATTTACTATATATGTAGACATATTTATAAAATATATTCATAACACAGCTCTGCGAATATAGACAAGTTATTTGCAATGTGCAATTGTAAATCAAATGAACAAACAGAAATAACAAAATTGGGAAACGGGAATACGAAAACATAACATGAATATAGGCATGATATATACCATACATACGTATGTATGTATGTATATATGTTGAAACAGCAACCACACACAGACACCTACAACTGTTTGGCTCGCTGGCACTACAAAATGTTGGCAACAACGGCAAATGCCAATACTCGTTTTGGCCTAAATACACAAGGCGTCAACAAGTGGTCATGCAAACGTTACGTTACGGTCTTCAACGAATCACTGATGACCTACATCAGAAATAGGTCGCATTAACAATAACTGTAGAAAACAAACTAACAACAATAACAACAACAACAACAACAACAACAATAAGAAAGTTTTTATTCTTTATTATTATTTTCTCACATATAATTAATTTAATATACAATGAATTATAAATATTATACAAATTTCGCATATTAAACTTGAGTTTTTAATTTTAATTTTTTTTTTTTTAATAATTAAAATGAACAACAAAGTTTTTATTCTATAAAATGCTTTTAAATAGTCAAACACATTATATAGTATTATTATTATTATTTATTTAAAATTATATTCATTCAGCACTAATTGCTTTTTTTACTGTAATAAATCACAAATTTGTTTAAATTCTTTAGTAACCAAATGATTTTTACGGTTTCATAATCAATATTAATAAATCAATAAAGCGAAAGAATAAAAATAAATGTCTTAAAGGCATTTTTTGATTTTTGTTTTCTTTTTTTTTTGTTTTAAGTTGTTTTTGCAACCTTGTTGCAGTTAGTTGGTTGCATGAATCATTCGAATGCCTCGCATACAATTTTTATAGCGTATTCAAAAGGTACGCGAACTCAAAATCAATGCGTCATTTTTTTTGTTTTGTTTTGTTTTGTTTTTGGGGAAGTTCGATGTTGCCGTTTTCATTGACTTTGCCTTTACCGCTCAGCTGCTGTTGCTGCCTCGGTCTCTGCCTCTGCCGCTGTTATTGGCTCTGCCCCTGTGTCTAAGACCGACGACAGAATCGACAGATTTGATGAGAATAGCCGGGGCTGGGCACGCATCACACACACACACACACACTTTAAGCAGACGGACGGACGCTTTGTTATTTGTATGTTCGATGAACCGAAATTGGTGCTGACCCACTTTCCATTAAATTAACGCACTTTTATGGCAAATGGAATCCACAAAATTAAAAAAAAACAAAAAAAAAAAACAAAAACCACAACACACACGCACACTCAGACAAATTCACTTAAACAACAGCAATAGAAAGAGTTAACGCAAAGAGAGCAAAAAGAGAGCAAAAAGAGAGCACATTCAGCGTGGGAGAGCGTTAGCGAGAGCCAATTGGGGACGACGCGTCGCTGTTGCTGTTGCTATTGCTGTTGGCGTCAACGTCAACCACAGCGACGATCGTAAAGAAAAATAATATCAATTTGTTGTTGCTTTTGTTTTTTTTTTATTTTTTTTTTGCTTTTCTTATTTATGTTTGTATATGTACATGTACATATCTCTATATTATTGTTGTTGGTTTTTTTTGTTTTTTTTTTTGTCTTGTCTGCTGCTTGTAATTTACGCAACGCTTGCTCGTTTGTCGTTTTCTGTTAGGCTACTTGTCTTTGTGTTGTTGCCCCGGCAGAGGTTGAGCGAGCAGAGCAAACGCGAACGAACGGCAAGAGCAAACAGCACGAGATCAACAACCAGCCAGACCTGGCCAGGCTAGCACCATCTGCAGCTGTATATAGAGGCGCAGTTGTTGAACTTTTTGCACAACAGCTCCAAAAACTAAAATCAAAACCTGTTCCAAAACTTGAAGCTTGCCACACGTCTCAGCCAAATCAAAACGAAAAGCTGGCACCAGGCAAACGTAAAACGCTGCCAGGCCTCAAAGCTTGACGTCAACTCTGACTGCGACTGCTATGAATGCTGCGGCTGCTGCTGCTGTCGCTGTCGCTGTCGTAGCAGCCGCTGCCGCTGCTGTAGCTATAGCTGCTGCTGCTGTAGCTGCTGTTGTTGTTAATCTTTGTGACTGTACCTTTTTTTTGTTGTTTGAAACGCAAAAACTTGTTTGTTGTTGTCGTAGAGAGCTTTGCCTGTGCTTTTCTGGGGTGTTGATTGAAATCGATCTGCGTATAAATCTGAAGCTTCCCCCCTTGCCTCCTTTGCCTCCCCCTCACTTCGATTAAGCTGAACGGAGGGGAATTTCTTGTTGTTGCGCAGCTGCGACTGCTATTTCTACGACTGTTGTTGTTGTTCTTGTTCTTGTTATTATTATTATTATTGTTAAGTTCTATAGCATGACCTTGTGGCCTCAATCTCGTCAGATATAAAATTGTTAATATATATACGAATAAATATTATCATTTCTTTCGTATGTATACATAGGTGTGTGAGTGTATGTTTTATATGTAGTTATGTGTTATATATGCAATTTAGGCGTCCCTAAAGTGATGCACTGTGCATGTAATTAATAGTACTGTAGCCAGCAGCGGCTACAGGCACTGTGTGTGCCATGCTTGGCAGCTACTGCCTGCTGACTGCTGGCTGCATGCAGCCCCATGCCACGCCTAGTGCTTGTCGTTTTTGGAACGAGCGCATAAATGACGCTTTCCTGTGTACTTAAGGTGTCTAAAACTTGACTACCGTGCAACAGGAGTGCGCTGTGTCCAGACTCAAGTTGTCTTGACTTAAAGTCCGACTTGGATTCGATGCGAATCAACTTTTAGCTGGGCATGGTACTGTCCGTAACCTTGCCCAAGACTCTTAAACATCAGAACGAACCTCAACCCGATTGCTGCTGCTGCTGCTGCTGTCGATGACCATTATTTCAGTCAGAACTCAGCATCGCACCTCTCATTCTATCTCTCTCTCTCTCTCTCTTTCTATCTCTCACACACTGTATGCTCACGGCACAAGAATTGCAAGCTCTTTGCGCTGCTACTGTTGTGCTTTTTGTTTTTGCTGTACCCAAAGATGCAGAGACTAAGACTAAGGCTGAGACTGAGACTGACACAGAGACAGAGAGAGTTGCAGTAGCTGAAGCAAACGCAGCGCAGAGCATGACAAACAGTTGCAGGCAAAGCAAATAATTAGTATACATCGATTATCTTGCGCCCAGGCTCAAACACACTCTATACGCGTGTGCTAGCGTATCTGTATGTATGTATGTGTGTGTGTGTGTATGTTTGTAATGTGTTTTAGTTTATGTATGCATGCGAATATGTACCTGGCCCGTTGGCTACTGTGCAATCGACGCTGACTTCAAACTGGTCCAGCTTCCAACTCCAGATGTTGGCACGTCGCACACGCGCTGCTTCTGCCTTGCAACCACTGCTGGCCCTTTTGCTGCTGCTATTGCTGTTGATGCTGCTGCTGCTGATGATGTTGATGCTGATGTTGATGTTGAGACTGCAGCGCCTACGCGCGCGCGCGCCCATGCAACCCACAAAACAAGTTTCCACTGTTGCGAGCAAGCATTCGCCATATGTGCAGCCATAAAATGCCGCGCCAGAACTGTACGTTTCGACAGACTTAGTCAAAGTCACATTCATGTCCATGCACTGCACAGTAAAAAAAAAAAAAAAAAATCAACAATTACAGCAACAAAAGAAACAATACAACAACAGCAACAGAAACAACGAACGACGTGTGCTCAGCTCGTGCCAATTCTTTTTGCCTTTAAATCGCGAGATCGCAAAAGTCTCAAGTCTCTTTAGTCTTCACAGTTTGACTTTGGTGTTTTCAACTTTTGCAGTTGCATGTGAGACGACAAAACGTTCAATGCGCTTGTGTTTTCTTTTTTTTTTATGAATTCATACAAACAAGAAAGCAAACAAACAAACAAACAAATAATAAAAAAATACAAAACATACAAACATATACCATATATACTATATGATATATATTTACATATGTACATACATACATACATACATATGTATGCGTTTATATGCCAATAATATATGTACATAGACATTTGCTTTTTCTGCGGTTTGTCAAACGCCATAGAAGGTCGCACGGCTAAGCTAGAGAAGGCGAAATTCATTTGCATTTTATCAAGGTTGATTTTTTCTTTTTATTTTTTTTTTCTTCATTTTAATTACATCCATAAATATAATGCAAGAATGTCTAAGAAATTGAAATACTATATATACATATATATATATATCATGAAAATACATATTTGAAGTATTAATAAAAAATAAATTATTATTAAAATTTATTAACCAGAACTAGAATATGAAAAGATAATATTATATCTATATCAAGTGAGCTATGTATATAAAACTATTATTTTAATATAACTTATTACTAGAAATATAATGCAAGAATGTCAAAGGCATTGAAATACTATATATACCATGCAAATATATTTCAAGTATTATTTCAAAATATATTAATGAATTTTCATAATAGAATTTTCATTCTTGAACTACAATATGAAAAGATAATATTATAAAGGGTGTTTGTTTTTAAGAGGTATAGAACTTTAAATTTCATAAAAACAACGATGGATTGATATGAATTTTTAATTTATTCGGAACAGAATTTTGTGGCATTACATTTTAAATATAATTTCTGGCATATAACCTCCATGGCTGGCTCAAATGTAGTCCAATCTGGACGTTCAATTTTTATGACTTTTTCCAACATTTGTGATCGTATATCAGCAATAACACGGCGAATGTTGTCTTCCAAATGGTCAAGCGTTTGTGTCTTATCCATATAGACCAATGACTTTCCGATAGCCCCACAGAAAGTAGTCTAGCGGTGTTAAATCACAAGATCTTGGAGGCCAACTCACAGGTCCAAAACGTGAAATTAGGCGGTCAACAAACGTGTCGATTGTGGCACGAGCTAGTCGTGGCGGTCATATATCAGAAATCATATTTCAAATCAAATTTGCCCCAAAATTGTCTTTCGAATAAAAAAAATTTCATGTCAATCATATTTATATTAACAACATATGTAAATAATTTTATATTAATTTTAATATTTGATTATTTGATTTACAATAAACAAAAACAAAAAAAAATTACCACAGTAATTTATTAGGTAGAAAATTACATACATAGATGATAAATTCATATCCCTTGTTGTATGTGTCATACATATATATTAAGACATTAAGACATTATATATATATATATATATATATATATATGGTATAGTGTAATAATTGTTATTGTTACAATGCCGAGAATGTTATTTAGCAGCTAATTTTGTGCAAAGTACTTTAACATACCAATAAAGGGTTTTGTAGCTAAAAGTTACATGCGAATGGATAATTTAATGAAAAAAAAAAAAATAAATAAATAAAATGAAATGAAATGAAAAAAGAAAAAAAAATTAAAAACGAAACAGAAGTAAATTCTCTTTATGTGCAAAACTTGGACAACCTTCCGTTTTAGGCTCTTTGGGCTAATGAGTTATCGTCGAATGTCGGATGCGCAGAATTGTAAGTGCTATGGTGTGTGCATTAAAGCCTTAACAGCCTTGTATTCAGTATACAGAGCTCTCTGTTGTCTGTTCCCTGGAGAGCTACTGAGGCTATCCGCTACCGGCAACCGGCAACCGGTAAGTGGCAATCGGCTACCGGCTACCAGCTACAAGCTACAAGCTACCAATGCTATCGTACATAACACATACTTGTACATACATATATAATCTTGATTGACTTACAGCTTTCAGCTGGTAATGATGATATTTTCATCATCCGTTTGTTTTATCAGAATATTCTTGACGTTCGCGCATCTTCTTCTTCACCTTCTACTGATCACTTCTATCCCCGGCACTGATTATGTTCAAGAAGTTAGCTGTACATTTGTCTAGATATGAGAGTGTACCAGGTAAACTCAAGTTACCTGCACTTCAGCTGAGTTGCGTTAAGTTGAGTTGAGTTGAGTTCAGTTGAGCCTCACAACTTGAACATCATGAGCCGTGAGTCTATTGTCTAGTGAAATGTTGAAAGCATCATTAATTTTTTTTTGTTGTTTTTTTTTATATCTTTTGCCTCTAAGTCCAAACTTTAATATGCTCATACATATAAGTTATAACATGTCTGTGCTTGTGTGTGACTTTATGCATGTATGATAATTGCAGACGGAAAGAAAAGAGAGAGCACAATATAGCAGAGCTGGGTGACCCATAATTACCGCACACCGGTCGTGGCCAAACAGAACAATCATGGGAAAACCAAGTGGAACTTTGTTTCACTTTGGCTTCCTCAGTTCGCGTTGTTCTCGTTGTTCTCTTTGCTGCTGCTGTTACTGTTTGCCGCTGTTGTTATTGTTGTTGTTATTCTTATTGTTGATGATGTTGTTGCCTTTTTATAAAGTACAATAATTTAAGCAATGCCAATGCTACATTTTATGATTATCTTGCTTTTACATAGCACGCACAAAAAAATTTAAAAAAAAAAAAACAAAAAAAAAACAAAATAAAACAAAATAAAAAAAAAAAAACTTTAAAGCATGAAAAAAAAAGCCCGCAGATCGCAGCAATCTTCCCCAGATTCAGTTGATAGCCTCAATTCTTTCGGTACTCTTCGGTTTTACAGTCACAGTTCTCCTTCTGTCAATGCGAAGATAATGTTCGTCGCCACCCGACAATTTCAGATTTCTGCGTTTTTTTTTTTTCGTTTTTCTCCCTCTTTCTCTTACTCAGTATTTGGACTGACGTAGCTGTTTTGAGCCCCTGAAATACAAGTGTAACGAACAAGTGCACCTTTATCTGCTGCATTTACCTTTAACTTTAACTTTACCTTTACATTTACCACTACGTTTGCCTTTACCATCTTTACCTTCTTTACCTATGCTAATTAGAGCGACGGCCTCGGCCTTGTTTTTATGCGCTTTAAGCGTGAACTGTCCGGCACTGACGTTCAGTTAGCTGCATAAATTTTCTGCTCCATGGCAGTGTAATTTATGCGCCAACTTTCATGGGAAAAGTGAAACAGAAAAACGTTAAGCGGAAATTGGAATTAGTCCTGACAACGGATTTTTACATGCAACAACCGCAGGACAGGTGTCCATACTCCTTCATACCCCTTACACTCACACTACAAACTATATTTAATATATAAAACCTTAAGCAGAGGGTTGCTCGGCGCCCACAGCGTGACGATGATTTTAAATAACTGGAGACTTAATGCTATATTGTATGATATAGGTTAGAGAGGTGACCAGGGCTGACAGAAATACTAAAATTAGTTCATTCGAAACATCGAATAAACCTAGTGGACGTACACGAAATTCATTCAAATTCAGTCCACTGAGGAAGATTTCCAGCTGAAATGCAAAAAATTAAAATAGGATACGATTAATATCATTATTTTCGGATACGAAAATTACCTTCATATTCCAATTTTTGTTCTCATTTATGTAATAATTCTCCAAACTGAGCCTCCGAACTACACGTGAATTTTGACCTGCTGTAGTAACTGCCAATGTCACTAACAGTAAATCTGTCAATATTTTAATCTCTATGAACCACAATTCGATACCATCAAAATTATTCATGATTAAAACAAAGGCGATAATCGACATTGTGACAAATCCAAATAAAAACACAAAACACAATGGAATTTTTAAAAGTTGCTCCATAGTCCTGCATACATTTTGAATGTCATTGTATATATCTAGACATACATCCAGAGTATTTTCTGCTGCTTTCAATTGTCTTCGACGAACCGGATCACCATTCTCTCGTTTCAGCGCATAAAGTTGGCATCGTAACTCAATTCGTATATAACTGTTAAGTTGATCATATAAAGCTGATACACTGAGATATCCCACAAAACAGACGTGTGAGATCATAGTGCAACTGAGTATTATGTATGTTTCGCACAATCCAATAAATATCGTATACCAATCAAAATCGTCGAAAATAATCGATATTAGATAACAACTCTGATAAATATAACAAATAGCTCCAACAATTAGCAGGCCAAGCTCTTGTTTGCCTCCAAAATGCATATCCTGGCAATTTTTTAAAGCATTTACTCTATGAAATAGTTTGAGAAAACTATTGACGAGACACAACAGTTTCTCTTCGTAGCAATGTTGCAAAATTAGAATAAGAACTATGAAAGTCATAGTACAGATGCTGCGCGTAAATATAATTATTTTTAAATAAAATATTGTATAAGACATCAAAATAGTGCCGTACACGAAAGCATAGACGCAGCATAATCCACACCGAATTATGAAGAAAAGCCACTTCAGCCACTTGCAATTATGTGCAATAATACGACCGTCACTTCGATTAAATTCCACTCGAAAACAAATAATTCCCAGTATAGTGCCAATATGATAATTGAAGCGTAATATAGACGCAGCAAGCGCTGAAGCGTTTAACTTTTGTCGACTTCCGAACATGATTAACAACAGGACTATGCAGGACTATTGCAGACTCAAAATACGACATGCAGAATCTACATGAAACATCTTTATAATTCATTAAACTAATGTGCTTTAAAAATATGTATAGTACAATATACAATTAATTTGTCTTGGCTATTAAAAAAAAACTATATATGAGAAATAGAATAACAAAATTATTCTTATATTACGTAATTAATTTTGCATATGAGATCAAGATAAAATCAATCTATATATGACATTGAATAACCTCTACAACAAAGTTTAACTTAATTCACATGAACATTTATATGTATAGAAGTTATATGATTGTTTCAACTTCCTTTTTGAAGGTTAACAATTTTCATTGTTGTTCATTCATAAGAATGAAGAAAAGATCAATATCACTTTATTAGATATGTCCAAAATTACAATAATGTTAAAACTGATTACAATGAGTTCTACAACAAACGCAGTAATGCTTAATATGCATTACTCTGCGGTAAAGCGTAATGAATTTTTTAGAAGTCTGGAGATTGAAGTCGATATTGTGTGATATACGTTATATAGGTGACCAGGGCTGATAAAAATATTAAAATTATCTCGTTCGAAACATGAAAGAGTCCTAAAGGACGTACTCGAAATTCATTAATGTTCAGCCGACTGAGAAATATTTCCAGCTAAAATACAAATTCAAATAGGATACGATTAAAAGCATCTTTTTTTTGAAGCAAATATTACCTTCATATTCCAATTTTTGTCCTCATTTATATAATAATTTTCCAAACTGAGCCTTCGAACTATTCCAGAACTTTGACCGGCTGCAGTAACTGCCAATGTCATTAGCAGCAGATCTGTTAACATCTTTATCTCAAAGAACCAGAGATCGACGCCTTGTAATTTATTCATGATTATAACGACAGTAATAATTGCCATCGTTGAAAATCCAAATATAAACACAAAGCAGAATGGAATCCCAAAGAGTTTATCTAGGGTTACGCATATCTTTTGAATCTCATTGTATATATCCAGACATTTATCCAAATTATTTTCAGCCGCTTTTAATTGCCTACGACTAGCCTGATGTCCATTATCTTGATTAAGCGCATAAAGTTTACATCGTAACTCATTTCGTACATAACTGTTAAATTGATCATATAAAACTGTCACACACAGAAAGCTCACAAAACAGACATGAGAGATTACACTGCAACTAAGAAGCGTGTATGTACCGCATATAAGAAGAAATGTGTAATACCAATCAAGACTCTCTAAAATGACCGGAATTAGATAAAAACTTTGATAAATATAACAAAGAACTCCAACGAATAGCATGCAACACTCTCGTCTGCTTCCAAAATGAATATTCTGCCCATTTCGCAGAGCATTTAATCTATAGAACAGTTTAAGAAAATTATTGACCAGACACAAAATTTGCTCATCATAATAATGTTGCATCAACAGAATAATAATAGTGAAAATAAAACTACAGAATATTCGAATACAAATAACAATTCTTAAATAAAGGATGTCAAGACGTTTTAAAATCTCTACGTAGGATAGCGCATAAAAACAAAATACGGTAATACGGATAATGAAGAATAACCACTTGAACCATTTGCGATTCTTGGCAATAGCACGATCATTTCGATCACTTTGATTCCATTCCACGCGAAAACAAATGATTCCAAGAAAAGTCCCAAAATAATAATTAAAACGTAATATAAGCGCAGCAAGTGCCGAAGCGTTTAACTTTTGTCGAATACCAAACATGACTAAGCGCAGGATGATGTTCTATTTAATATGCTAAATGTACACATATGTATACATTAATTAATTGGAGTATAAAATCGCTATAAAATCTCTTTGATAATCGCGTCGACAATTCATTAAGCAAATGCTAAATAATAAGAATTTAAACGGAAAAAAAAAATATTGACCCATTTTCTAATACACAAACTAGTTTATTATAATGATATCAGAAATATACAAGTATAATATGTTTAGTAATAACAATAATAGGAACAAATATGATATATTTTACTTGATAATTATTTGCGATTGCTGCACACCAAATCTAGATAATATCGATCACTATGTGTTTATTGGGTTTAAGAAACGATATTGTTTCTTGACACTTTTAAATTTGATTTGTTTGAATACCATACTGTAGTATATATGTAAGATAAGTGACCAGACCGGAGAGAAATATTAATATCAGCTCATTAGATATTTCAAAAAGTCCCATAGGACATACGCGAAACTCATTCAAATTTAATTGATTCAAGAAAATTTCCAACTGCATTTAAATAATTTAAATAATCATTAAATATTATTAGAATTCACGTATAATTTATATAATAAATCTCACCCGCATATGCCACTCATTGCGCTCACACACATAACAGTTCTCAAGACTAAGTCTTTTGATCACTCGCGAATTAAAGGATGCTACATGAATGGACAATGTTAGCAGCACCACATCCATAAATAACTTCATCACCAGCAGCCATAGGCCAATTCTCCGAAAATTGTGAAGCATAATATAGTAGGAGACAAATGTCATACTCAAGAAAAGTATCAATAAAATAAAACACAGGGGTAAATCGATAAGTTGCTGAAAGGAGTTTGAGACGCGTTGAATTTCATTATAAATTGAAATACACTCATCCAATCGATATTCAGCGGATTTTAATTCTCTTCGAGTGGCTGGTTTACCATTCGGTTGCTCCAGAGCTCGAAGTTGACGTCGTAGTTCATGTCGCACATAACGATTAACCTGATCATAAAGGGTTCCCACACTTAGAAAACCAACAAAACAACTGTGGGAGATCAGCAATGCGTTAAGCATTATATAAACATCAACTAATATTTCCATATTAAATTTTAAATCAAATCGTGAAAATAATGCTGGCGTTTCGCAGCTAAGCTCATAGAAGATACACATTAATTTGAAGATCAAAAGACTCAGCTCGCGTTTGCCTCCAAAACCCATATCCTTGCAACCAGGCAATGACTGCACTCTACGAAAGAGTCTTAGAAAATTATTAACCACTCGGAGCACTTGTTGTCCATACCAGAATTGCATAACCAGTATGATAACGGAGCACATGACGCAGCAGATTAGATGCATCCATGAAAGTACAATAAATTCTGAATTATCCAATTCAAAGATAAATTCCAAACTCCAGTAAACAAACAGACAGCATATTATTATGCGCGATAACAAACAGAACCACTTATACCAGAAACGATTCTTGGCCAGCAATGCTCCATCAGTGTGATTGCCCTTGATGCTAAAACAAATGAATCCCAGAAATGTTGCATAGCGGTAAGCATAACGTAATATTCTTGCAGATATTGAACTGGCTCTCAACTGTTGACGGCTACCGAACATGACTAAGCGTTGAGATTCCGCACATGGAATATGACGAAGTTGCAGTAGCTTGTCAATACTTATAACTGATACCTGTGATACCTGAAAAGTGTATTTTAAGCGATTGCTTAGTCAAGGTCGATGATGGGACTCTACAAAAGCCTTATTTTGATACTTATCTGAAGGGTTTCCATTAGGCTAATGGCATAATATTATGATAAGCACTGTTTGTCTTCATTCTTCTGTTTTTTGTTTTTTATTTCTGTTTTCTGTTTCTGTTTATTTTTTGTGCTCGATATACATACGTTAGTAGTCGTCATTCTTTGATAATCGAATGAATTTATTAACTGATAATTGCATTTATGAAGCATATCTTGAGCGACGTAAGGCTGTTATTAAAAAATAATATTTATACTAAATATTAATGCGACATAATGAATTGGGAATTAAAAATTTCTATTGATAGAATTAATATTTTATATAAATAATAATAATAATTCCTTTAATTTTATTAACTTTATCATTGTATAAATAATACTAGAAACTGTTATACATATACTCACTAAACTGTTTAGTTAGGTTTATATATATATATAGAAGTATCTCATAAACATTAAAACGTTCATCATTTTAAAATATATTCACTTTTGAATCTGAAAACATCCTCAATTTCAACATAATTCACACTTTCAAGCATTTATATTTCTGTTTCACACGCTCACGATCCTGACTGTTATTTCTTAATATTATTGTTGTTGTTTGTTGTTTGTTGCTATTGTTGCAGTGATCTGTTGTTGGACTCACGCTCTAAGCTCCCTCATGTAAATGACGCCCCCAATTCATGCGATACATGTACGTGATCTTCTGGCATATCTCTTATGCTACATCTTCTCTATAGAGTATACTTCTCTCTCTCACTCACTCTCTCTTTCTCTTTATCTCTTTCTACTCCTACACCTAAAGTAGTATTACTATTGTATTTGTGTGTGTATGTGAGCACGATTACAGCGCGCAACGATTTGCCTTCTGATCTTGGTAGATCTTTCAAGTCTGTCAGTTACATAGCTTCACTGTCTTTGCCTTTGTGTGATATTTGAAAAGAATTTTCACGTTGTAGTTTTTATTTTTCATAATTTTTTTTTTTCTCCATTCCATTTTTTTCCCATTTTTTTTCTTTTTTTTTAGGTAATTACAGTAACAACGTGAAGTAGAAACAGAAAGAAGACAATGCAAAGTCAGGGGACAATGAACGAGCACGTACATTTTCCAGCATTGTACGAAAATTGTGGGAACAATCAACGAAATGAACGAAACTGAACGAACTGAAACTGAAATTCAGTTGAACGAAAAGTGCTTTGCATGTTTCATATTGTTGTTGTTGCTTTTACAGTGATTGTTATTGCTGTTGTTGTTGTTGATTTGCCACAAATTAGCTTGGCTCTGAAATTGCGAAACGTAGGCTCAAACCTCGAACCGAATCCGGCAGCAAGTGAGCCAAGTAAAGGAAATCATGCGAATCGGCTGGCCACAACTTGGTCAGCAGATTAGAGCAAATCATTGGGTAAAATCTCCCTGAATCTCTGCTCCTTCTGTAGTTTCTCTACAGTTTCTTCAATTTCTCAGCTTTGACCTCACGTACATACGTACGTATTAAAGTTTGTGGCAGACATGCAACTTTAAGTGTTTTGCGCTAAGATAGAATTGCATAGAGTTGTGTTTTATGGTTAAAGTTCTTGTTTTTTTTCTTGTTACTGGCTTGCCGGCCCGGGCAACGGATAGTGCAAAAGGGGGAATAAAAGGTTTTCGAATGTGCCTATAAAAAAAGGGTTGATTGATTTCAATTGTAGTAGAATTGTGTGTATGTTTTTTTTTTATGGCCTTGGCTTGATTTTCACACTTTTCCAGCCAAATGCATTCGAATTTGTATACGTATTCGCATTCGTATTCGCATTCACATTCACATTCGTATTCGCATTCGAATCACGAATCTCTGACATTAATGATGATTAATGAAAAATGCAAAGCTATAAAAAATTTGCTTCTTTTGCTGTGCCATAATTTATTGCGATTTCTTTTCACAGATTCCGTTTTTCTTTGCGCTCCGTTGCGAAAATGTGAAAGCCACAAAATAGGAAAAACGACAACACTAAGAGCGCGGCTATATTCATACACACATACACACACTTACAGAAACTGCCGTGTTTCTCTGTTGCTGTTGATATTGTGTTGTGCGGCCTGCATCATTTTTATGGCACCAGAGCTTGACTTTACCGTTACAACAAGAAAAAGCAACAAATCAACGAAGTCAACGCCATAAATTGTTGTAGTTGTCGTTCTGCTGTTGTTGCTGTGGTTGTTGTTATTGTTATTACTGTTGCTATGGGCTTTGAATTTATTGCGAGGCAAATGCAAATTCAAAAAAAAAAACTAGCGAAAACGCGCACAATGCGATCGACCGAGCAAACGTCGAGTGTAGAGCAAATGACGTTTCTTTTGCTCTATGCTCCCCTCGCTCACGCTCACGCTCACAAAACGACCGAAAGCATGTCTATGAAAATTGCGCATGTATGCATGCGTGCGTGTGTTTTTGTGTGTGTGTGTGCTTGCAATGCTGTCGCATGCATGCATGCGTGTATGCGTGTGAGTGAATGCCGAGTGCCAGCCAGCATTAAAAATCTTCAAATTACATGCTAATAACGCAGTTACCATAGCAAGCAGCTTTTAAGTGGGCAAATATGTTGGACATGCTTGTTACAAAATGCATAGCATGTAATTTACTTTTACGGAATGCCATAATTACGTACATATGTATTCATACATATAAGTGAATATATATTTGTATGTATGTGTGCATAAATTGAATTTATATGTATCTATGCCAAGGTATAAATTGCAACTAGATATGAATGTATGTACATACATACATACACACACTCAACAGCACAAATCTGTGTACACCGAAAAAAAAAAATTAAAATCAAATTTCAAATGTAAATTTCTCAGCTATTTATTTGTATTTTTAACTAATTTCTCCAAGGTGTAAATATTTATAATGTAATGCAAAAAATTAAGATTTATATTAAAAAAAAAACCCATTACCTAGGCAATGCAATGAGCATCGGCGTCTGGAAGTCTGACTATAGTACCAAAATTTTCCATTCCACTCCGGGTAAAAGAACTGTATACAGACTTTTGGGTGTACATATTTTTGTAGAGTTTAACTTAAAATTAAATATAAAATATATCGAATTGTTAAACAATTCTGTAAAAATGTAATATTAAAGAGAATAACATTTAGTTATGTTTGAAAAAAATTAGTTAAAAATACATATAAATAGCTGGTGTACACAGATTTATGTTGTTGAGTGTACATACAAATGTACTTTAAAAAGCATGCATCGTAACACTCTACATCTTTAAAATTGTAACTCTACTTATTCTAGATTTAATTGCACAAAAAAATTGCTATAAAATTTTAGCATAATTCAATGGAAATGCTTGAAAAATCAAGAAATAATTTCAAGACTTACATTGTTATAGACAGTAGTATGTAATGTAATTAATGTATTTCTGGCATTCAAATATAATACATATGTATATATGTATATTTTGTTTTTAATTGGCTTTCAAATAGCTGAGAACTCGACAAAAAATATTATAGTGCATACATATGTTGTACATGTGCGTACATACATCTGTACATATAAAGTTCAAATATTTGAAATTTATTTTGAAATATTTTAGAAAACTATTTTTCCATCGATTTTGATCATTGAGCAGACACATGTAATACGAGAGGGGCCACACATGCATTTCTTTATATTTTCGTAACATGTATATATTCTACATATTGTGTATATATATGTACATATATGCATGTCGAAATTGGGCACATGGATAACATAGAGCGCCAAGTGAAGTGGAGAAACGAGACTGGAATGAAGCAGCATCAATCATCATCAAGTCGACGCAGACGCTGACGTTGACGCTAACGCTGAAGCTCTAACATCCTCATCGTCACAGAGCGTCGAGTAGCGTCGTTTGCCTAAGGCCTGCCGGAAGTGACAGCCAATCTAATGTTAAGTGCTCACTCCACAAGCTATAGCAGCTACACATTACAACTGGAAAGCATTTTCTCAAATGTCTGCAGGCAGCGTTGGGAAACAATTTCTATGTGTGTGTATGTGTGTCTGCTTATGAATATATACAAATGTAAATACAGTAAAGCTTCAATATGAAGAAAAAACAAATTTAACGTTTCTACCCAAAATTCCATTTTGCTGTAGAAAACATTTAGCATATCATATCTTTATATGTATTGCGCCTAATGCTTATCGTCTTAACGATAGTTCACTGTATCAAACTGTTGCCCTTGTGTTTTGTTGCCTAGGAGTGCTTCGTTCATCAATTGAGTTTCCGCTGACTCACCATTTTTCTACTTCGCTTTTCTTTTCATTTCTTTACGCTTCAAACAAATCACACTATCAAGGCCCCCGAATCCCCGTTTCCCCAGTTCAAAATTCCCGGTCTCCATCCACTTAAACAAATAATAAAAAAAAGCTTTTAAATTTTTTCTTTACATTTGTATTTTTTGTTTCATATATAAATTTTTTTTTTTTTTTTGTATTTCTTTTAAGAATTTTTTTTGTTTTTTCTTTTGCTACAAAAATACAGTAAATTGTTGTTTAGTTTTGTATTTCTTTTTTTTTCTCTTTCTCTTTTTGTTTTTGTGTTTCTCATAATTTCATTGTATGTATGTGTGTGTGTTGTGTAAGTTTTACAATTTTTTTTTTAAGTTTCATTTAAGGAAATATGCACAGTTTGTGTTTTAAATTTTGTTTTTTTTTTTTGTTTTTCATTTCTTAACTTTATCAACTTTCTCCAATATACACAGTAATATTAAGTGTAGAAAAATTATTGTTAAAAAATTAAATGACGAAATAAAGAGCGAAAATTTACAATAGATTTAAAGAGTTTTGAAATTTTATGTAGAATTATACAGAACTGTGTAGAAGTTTTTCTTTTCTTTTTTTTAAAAATTTTTTTTTATTTTTTTTTATTTTTTTTTTTTAAATACAATAATTTCAATTAAATTACATTTAGGAAAAAAATAATAATTTAAATTGTTTTATTGAGATCATGACAAATTGTAAATACTTTTGGCACGCGCGTGCATTCAAAAAGCCAAAAACACGCTGAGAACGCTTTGAAATTTTTTTTTTTTTTTTTGGGGGGGAGGGGATTTGTATTTTTTGTTATGTATTTATATCAATTAATAATAGTAGCTAAATTGATGCACAATGAGATCAAATTATTATAATAATAATCATAATAATATAAAATAATCATAATAATAATAATATCTAATTTTATATATTTTCACTAATACACACATACACAGACACGTGTGAGTGTATGTATATATGTAATGTTAAGTAATGTCTTATTACATTTTACGTATTGCCAATTTTACAATTATATTTATAGATTAGTTTTTTTTAAAAAAAAAAATATATATACTACAACTTCTCGTAATTTTAAATCTCATTGTGCATCGTTTTTTATTTTTTCTTTATTTTAATGCTTGGCTATGCACGCGCGGCCCACTTTTGTTGTTGTTATTGTTGTTTTTTGTTGGTTTTTGAGTGTGCGTGTATTTCTTTGTTTGTTTTTGTTTTTTCTTATTAATTTTTTTGTTTTTTTTTTTGTTTTTGTATGCTTAAGCAACATTTTGGGACTGTCAAGTCTTAGTTTTTGTTTAAACAAAATTATACACATATATATAAAAAAAAATAAACATAAATTATTAAAATAATAAAGATAATAATAAATATCTCAAGTATTGCAGTTTTTTTTTCTTTTCTTTTCTTTTCTTTTCATTTCTTCATCATCGTTCGTCATCACTGCAGGTTTTATTGCTGTGTGTTGCTATTCATCTGTTGCTTTATCATATGCATCTGCATCTTGCGATTTATTCTAGCTTTTTTTCCGCATTTTTCTGCGGTTGTTGTTGTTGTTGCTGCTGCCCATTTTTTGCCCCCAATTCGCTATTATGGCTATCAACTGTTGTGTTTTTCTTATTATTATTATTGTTGTTACTATTATTATTATTATTATTATTATTATTATTATTTTTATTATTGTTATTGTTGTTCTGATTACTTATACAATTTGGCACATTCGAATTCGTCTTGAAATTGGCTTTGCGTACACGATAATTACCTGCAAATAAAAAGAGAATGAAAATAATATTTAGACATACAGTGCAACAAATAAGTATAACAACACACACAGAGCCTATGATAGCCTATGATACATGTGTGCAAAGCTTAAAGCAAAAGTGCAAATGCCGTTTGACCTTCAAAGAGAAATACGCTAAAGGAAAAGCGAAAGCGTCAACGACTAAGCGCAAAACAAAAACAATAACAAAAAAAAAAACAAAACGCAAAACTGTAAAACAAATAAAGCTGATGCAGTGCAGCGCAGCGCACATAAATAAATATCAATATAATGCAAATAATTGACAGACATACACACAGAGAGCAAGACAGAGAGTGAGGGAGAGACATACGAGAGTATACAGCGCAGCTTTTATCAGTGTTCAGTGTTTTTGCTAGCTCATTTATATTGCAATTGAAATATAAAACAGACAAGCAGACAAATATACATAGCATGAGTAAGAGAGATAGAGCGAGAGAGATAGATAAAGAGAGAGAGATAGAGAGAAAGAAAGAGAAAGAAGTATGTTACCTGACGTTTGTCAAGTCGATAATTGCCCTAAACGTAAACACAGCAGCAGCAAAAAAAAAACATTTGTTAACTGCATTCGACTCTTATCAGCGACAAGCAGCATTAACAGCAGCAACAGCAACATCAACATCAAGAGCAGCAGCAAAACATTCAAAGCTTTCTTGTGAAATCAAACAAACATTTGAAATGAGCACAGCATAAAACTCTTGTAAATTGCTGCTGTTGTGGCATATAGACTTTATTTATTTATTTTTTTTTCTAAAATTCCAGTGTTTATTTAATCGAGCAACTTAGTCATTACTTCATTAGTTTCCCCCACTGAGTCGGACTTACACAGATGTCGACAAAGAACAACAAAAAAAAAAAAAAGCTGCTTGACCCAAAAAAACAAAAAGAAGAAAAGCTTTAAGTCAAACATAGAGATGCGCATCATCAGATGATGTACGTGACAAGCTCATCAATAAAAAAAATATAAATACATTTTAGAGAAAGTCCCGTAATATTTGTATATATATATATATATATGTATATGTTTTTTACTTATCGATATCAACTAAAAATCGAACGATGATTATTTTAAGCAGTTAAATATTGTATAGTGAGGCGTGACTAGCGTGTTTAAAGAGTTAACTCACGTTACTTGGCACGCGCTCAGCACTAACATGCGCGACGGTTGACTTAGAAGAAGCTGACATTAGCGCTAGCGGCGTTGTAAGGCATTTTACAGTTATATAGAAAATAATAATAATAATAATAATAAGCCAAAGACAACAAACGAACGTCAAGCAAAGCGGTCATAAGAAACACGAACGCTTTGGTATTTTCATTGCTTCTTCTTCTACTTCTTGTTGGCAACCAATGGCAGGGCGGCAAACTGTAATAAGCAGGCGGGTGTACGGGATGTGTTAAGTTGAGCTTGAGCGGGCGGCGGACTGTCGTTTCATTTTAAGCATTGTAATTCACCGTTATGGACACGCAGCTGCGTAATCGCAATCGTCGCTGACTGCCCCAAAAGCTTTACAATTCATTATGCGTTTACAACAACGCTTTCTACACACACTCACACACATAAACATAATAAATAACATATAGAAGAGAAAGAAAGAAAAAAAAAATAAACGACAGAACTTATGAAATCGGCGTCAGATAGAGAACAGTGAGACGACAACAAAACGCGTTTTGTTTACGAAATGTGTGTGTAGCGTGGCAACGAAAGAAAACAGGAATGACGACAAACAACAACAACACATATAACATAACATAAATATTTATATACATATACATATGCATATAAATACTCAAACACACACACACACGCACACATGCATGTACATATGCACGCGAGTATTTATGAGGCCGTGAGAGTTGTTGCATACATAATTATAAGTTTTGACTGCCACTGTCATATATTGAAAGCCACAGCCCGGCCGGGGGCGTGGTAGAAAAATGTCTAAAGCAAAACAAAAAAAAGCGCAAGCAGCAGCAACAACAACAAAACTAAATACTACAAGAAGAGAGAGAAAAAAAAAAACAAAGCAAAACAAATGCCAAATCTCTCTAACTGTAAAGTACAGTGGTGGCCAAAACATCTTAAAAAAAAAAAATTATTTGAAAATTGTGAAACTCTCCAAGCGAATATGTAACATACATCATAGCATTTTTATCTACATAAAACATACATACACACACACATATGTACATAGTACATACATATATACACATGTGTATATATATTATAAATATTTAGTTAGATTTTTAGAATTGAATTTTTTTTCGTTACAAAAAAAAAAAAGAAATAAAAATAAATTTTATTTATCATTATTATTATTATTTTCAAAGTTCCAAAAAAATTATTTGTGCCACATTATTTTCTAATTGTTTCTTGAATCAAAAATTATATGCAAATAAATATGTATACATGCATACATAACATATGTATGAAACAAATTGCCAGTTGGACCTGCCACAAAATATCAGACTCAGACGCTGCTGTACTTACGCGTAACGAGTGCGTGACCTTCACGACGAGTTTTGAAAATCAACATCAACAACAAGCACAACATGCGTGCGTACTACGCAGCCCATATATACATACACATACACACATATTTATATACAAAAGCACACATACAACGCATACATACATACGCTTATCAGTGGAGACAAACTAAAAATAAAAATCACAAATTCGCGCCAAAAACGCAAAGAAAACAATTTCATATACTCAGCGTGTGCCACTGCCTCCGACGATGGAAAAAAAAAAATAAAACAAAAATTGTGAAGAGAGCAAAACAAGCAAGCAAATACAATCTCACTATTTTTTCCCCTCTCACTCACACACACACACACACACTTTCTCACACTCACAATCTTTTGCTCGCTCACGCTCACACATAATACGCGCGATTTCGATTTGCCGTTCCCCTTGGGAGAGGCAGTGACGACTACACAGTGTGTGCTCGTGGTTAAGACTGCCCGTTTGTCTGCCAATGTAGCTGATTGTATGCGTATGCGTATGCGTATACGTATGTGTGCATGTGTATGTACGTGTGTGTGAGTGGGCTGACAAGGCGTTTGTATAAGAGACGACGATGTTCTCGATTGTCGTTGTCGCGCTGTGGGTGCGGCTGCGGCTGCGACTGCCAGGCAGCAGCGACAAACAACAACAACAACAACAACTATATAAAACGTAACGTACAGTCGCTCTCAGACGTGTGCCAAGTTTTCTTTGACTTGTATTTTTTTTATATTTATTTTTATTTTTTGTTTTTGTGCATTTCATGTATTTACATATACAAATGCACATACAAATCTCTCTGTGTATGTGTGTGCATAAGAGTGTATAATGCATATTCATATGAAAGACAACAACAACAACAACAACTATCTGTTGACAGTGATTTCAATTTTAATTGAGGCCTCTCAATTAATTGCAAAGCAACTGCAATTGCGGTAACTGCAGCTGTGTCCACTGACGCAATCAGTTGTAGATTTTGTAGTTGTTGTCGAAGATATTTTCAATTTCTATGTTATTTTTAAGCATTAGCTAAACACACACACACATACATATATATAAATATATATATAAATCTCTTGCTCTTCCACAACATATATATATGTATATGTTTTTTGGCGCGAAAAACATTTTGTCAATTGAACTACTCTGCTAGCGCTGCGCCGCGTCGACGTTGTAGTCGACGTCAATGTTGTTATTCAATCGTTTCGTACATTTTTTTTTTTTTTTTCATATTTATCGTATGTGTATGTGTGTGTGTATTATGTTATGCATGGAATTTTATTTTATTTGTCTGAAGGTTTAATATTTGTTTGTTGTTTTCATTTTCATTTTCATTTTGGCGACAATCTAAAACCGATAACAACACTTTGTAGTCTTTAAAAGTGGAAAGAGAGTCGAAATAAAAGTTGTTAATCAATTCAATTTGTGTTGAGCGAACGTATGAGAGTACACAAAGTACAATGGAAACAAACAACACATACAAATACAAGTTTCTTCTATATGTATGGTATGCATGTGTGTGTATGTGATTGTGATTTGTATGTTTACTACGTATCGCAAAAAAAAAAAAAAAAAAATGGTTAAGAAAAGCCAACGAAAACAGAAACGACGCAAAAAACAAAAAACAAACGTCTATCAAAACAAAACTGCAAAAACACGAGATTCGAGAATCGAAATTTTAGGCGCGCAAATACAAAGAAAAAGGAAGAAAAGCTTCTTTTTTTTTTTGTTTGTCCACAAGAGCAAAAAGCTTTTTCAAGCGCGCGCTCTTTCAGCTTAAAATCAACTGCAAAAACAACTGATTACAAAAGGTTATTGAATTTCTGTATGCGAGGAAAAGAATACAAATACAAATAGGGGTAGAAGTGGGAAGAGGGAGGAATGCAATTTATAGGGCACTGCACCTGAATATAAGCCGAAAGATGAAGAATGAGAGAACAAAACAAAGAGACGATGTCAATGAGGGTTACTTTTTTTGTATTTGTACTTTTCTTACATACACATATGTATGTATGTACATATATGTATAGAGATGAGAACGAGGGTTGTTTAAATAAAAATCAGGTGATTCTTATTATTGATGGCATATTGGGAATAACGTTGAATTGTTTGAAGATACATATGTAGATGAAAATAAAAGATACTTACGTTTAACGCCATCTAGGCGTGAATACGGCATTAAAGACTTTAGCTCTCTATTGGTGTCGGATACTGAGATCTTTTGATTGCACTCGGACTTCTCCAATTCTCGTATATTTATATTGAAACGTGATTGAAGCATATCTTTTTTCTCTTCTGTGTGTACGAATAATAACTGATCGATTTCACCAGCAGCCGGACTGCCAAATAGATTACGACGAATCGGTTGAACCACTGGCAATTGTCGTCTGGGCCGTTCTGGGGGTGGCAGAGTCGGCAGCACCACCGGTGCCACCATTATGAACGGCATTTTATTTATTATATGCACTTTTATTTAGCTTCGTTTTACTTTAATTACGTTTTTTTTTTTTTTTTTGTTTTTTCTTTTCGTCTTATTTGGTTTTATGTTGTTTTGCTTTCACTTCAACTTTTCTTTGTGTACTTTCTTCTTGTGCCAAACACAAACTTGCACATACAACAAAACACAGAGACACACACACACACAGAGACGCGAGTGAGTGCTTTAAATCAAGTAGCTGCGAAGTCACGTACCGTGAGAGAGAGCATTGCAAATTGCAATTGCTTGTGGCACAATTCTTCTATTAAATTTATATTTTTCTTTTGTTTTTATTGAAAATCACCACCAAAATACGCCACTTAAACACTGTCAATTGCAGAAAATGCGTCCGAACGCAACGAATGCTGAAACACGAATAATGTACTAACAGCAATGTTAACAGGCTTATATGTGCGCAGAGTCTGTTAAAGCAATGTTATTAACGGGTATAACATTTGGCTCTCTTTCCTGAATGAAGAGAGCAATCAAACATTTTAGCTGAGAGAGAGGGAGCGAAAGGTATAACAGCTAAATGGCGTGATGGCTAATGACGTCATAAATTTAAATGTAATGAACATTTTAGAAACAAAAAATATATATAGAAATAAATATAACAGTTAAAGTGTTCTAAAGAAATATAAAAAATATATAAAAAAAAAGTATTAATATATGTACAAATTTATAATCAAATAAATTATTTATACTAATGCATACTGAAAAAGTAATAGTAAATTTGTTTATTTAGTTAAGCTTATACAAAGAAAATACAAATACATATTTCGTGTTGTTGCCAGTTGTAGGGAAAAAATAACAAATAAAATAATGTATAACAGACAGAGCAGTGCAATTGGCACTCTACCTTATAAATGCGTTGCGTCATGCTAATCAAAGAGAAAAAAAAACCGAACGATTGTTCTCTTCGATTATGTTAACTAACAGCTGCTAGAGTTGATGGCGTTGCCAGACATATTAGCGGAAACGGGTTAAGATATGTAATAGGAAATTTGTAAATATTACAAGCATATGTACGCTTGTATGTGTGTGTGTGTGTGTGTGTGTATATATATATTTAAATATTTACATATGTAGATTAATGTTGTTTGTTTTATGTTTTAATGATGTTTAGGGCCTAGTCCAAGGTCAACTCGAGTTTCATGCAGCATTAAACGGCCTAATTGCTTCGACGTGTCTACAAATGTACGACAAAAAAAGGCAAAAAAGCAAAAGCAAAAAAAAAAAAACACTTTCGCGCTCGAAGCGATCATTCAAGTGTTACCCGCAAAATGAAAGTGAAAACACAGTTTGAAAGCGACTTAGACAAATATAAATTATACATACATATGTATGTATGTACATATGTAGGTGTATACTATTTATGTGTATGTGTGTGTGTGTGTTTGTGTGAGGTGAGCATCATATTTTTGCCATATTGCTGAGTCAGCTTACAACAGCTGGTTTTAAGCCATGGCCAGGGTCAGCAAAGCAGAGGCAGAAGCAGTGTGAGAGACAAAAGCCGAAGCCAAGGAGTTAGTCATTTAAGTGCTGTTTGCCGCGCTTATTGGCAAAAGGATTTCAATTTAATACGAAATATTTTTTTCACATTGCTTTTTGCTGTTGTCTTCTTTCATTTTTGGCACGAACCTTTCTATGCATGTCTGTTGTGTGTGTGTGTGTGTGTGTGTGTGTGTTTGCATGCATGTATGTACCTGCAGTCTGCTTAAGGGTTGTGATTGTGGGTTTAGACTCTGGGTCAGGGAGCAACTGTTAAAAGCAACTGGCACAGGTTCTATGCAAAAAGCAACCCTCGCGCCAAAAAAAAGAGAAGAGAAAAAAAAGAATTTTTATTCTTCACTCTGCTCTTTGTGAAAATTGAAATGCGTTCTCAAAATCGGATGCGTCATGCGGCTATGAAAATGCGTTTCAATTTGTTGTCGACATACGCTGCACTCTCCGACTGCTGCTGCTGCTGTTGCTGCTGCTATTGCGTATAACATATTGACAGAGGCGCGCAGCGTCGTAGACATTGTCGGCGTCAACCCTCAGCGTTAGATTTGTAGACTAAATAAATTTATATGCGCCTGCGTTTGCATATGTGTGCGTGTGTGTGTGTGTGTGTTTTGAGTATTCGTGTGTGTGTGTGTGTGTGTGTGTATGTAGCTTTATCTGTTCAGTTAGCGGTTAGTTTAGTTGTACGTGATCGGCCTGCAGCTGGGCTACTTTTCGTGCGCAACTTCCGTTCAAAATCAGCTTGCAATGCACAAATCACATGCTGTGTTTTTTTGTTTTCTCTTTTTTTTCACAATTCAAACTAATTGTCATCGAGCTATGCATTCATTTATAGAGATATATTTGCTATCTATGTATATACAATATAGAAGACGCACGTATTGCACAGACGACAACATATGTATGTAGGGCTGAGTTATGCATACCTAGATAGCATGAACAGTAAGTAAGTAAGTAAGTAAGTAAGTGTGGCACGCGTGTAGATTTAACCTTACCACAGGCAAAGGCAAAGGCAAAGGCAATGGCGCAAGGCAATGCTTAATAAAAACCGTAAGAGGGTTGCCAACAACACTGACAACTGTCCCACTGTCTGTGCACCTCTCTCTGTCTCTCTCTCTCTCACACACACACACACACCGTCTGGCTGTTTTGTGATGAGCTGACGTCACGTTCAGCTAATTAATAAATGAGCTCATTAAAAGAAATTCATTCTACAGTCGACAGCAGCAACATATGATCTGTGTGTCGGGTCATTGCTTGCATTGTTCACGTGTAGCGTATGGCGAAGCTTATGTAAAACGCACACACACACACACACACACACATATACATGCATACATAGCAGTATGTACATATATGCATCTCTTATGTATATAAAATGCATCTAGCAGCTACATTAGGGCCCCAGCATCAAGTTATTTTTAGTGCGTGGGGAAAGTGCAATCGCAGCCATTCCTCTCTTTCTCTCTCTCTCTCTCTCTCTCTCTTCCCGCCCTCTTGGCCAATTTTCTTAGCGACTCTGACAAGATAAAAAATTAAATTTTGCGCACAGCTGAGCATTTCCCCCGTTCTATCTTTCATTTCGCATCATTCAACCGTCGCTTACTGCTGCCTGTCTGCCTGCCTGCCGTCTTCTTCGTCGTCGCTGACGCGCAAGTTGCCGCTGACGCCTGCGTTAGCTTGATTTTGTTTTTATTTTGTTTTTTTTTTTTTTGCTTTTTTCTCTTTCTTTTTTTTTCATTTTTTGAGGCATCTGTAAATTTTGCGCCAATTTTGCGGCTGCTGCCGTTGCTGCTCCCTCTAGCTTTGTACTTGTTCCTCTCTGCGCGCTCTCTCACTCTCTCTGTCTGTCTTTCTCGCTCTTTTGTACACACTCTCTTTAGGCATCTCGCTCTGACAGATGTGTCCTCAGAAACACATGCAAACTGGCGAAATACCTGCTATAAAATTTTGAGCAAAACATTTTTATTTTTTTTTTATTTTTGCGCCAAAAGCAAAACCTGATTTAGACTCAACGCGGCAAACGCGGGCAATGCGCATAACACAGCGAACATCAGCAACAGCATCAGGAACCAGGAACGCAGCAGTATACCCGCCACTATTTGCCCCTATTACCCCACCCCTAACTTTGCCTATCAAAAACATTTTTGTTGAGCCGTTGAGCTAAAACAAGTGCTTTGGTTTTTTTTCGTTTTCTTTACTTCTCTTTTTGCTCGTTTTTCTTTTTTGTTTTTTTTTGTTTTTTGTTTTGCTTTTTTTGAGCTGCAGCCGGACTTAAAAAGAACGCAATTCTTGTTTTGGCCTATAGGCGGCGGGTAAAGGGTTAAGTGCAGAAAAAAAAAAATAAATAAATATAAGAAACATCTGCTCCCGAAAAAGCATAGACCGGAATTGTCCTTATCGTGTGTCGTTTCCAGTTTATCGCCATTGACCTTTGTATTCGAGAACGTTGAGGAAATAATATAAAAAAAAAATATTTTGAAAAATAAATAAAAAATTGATAATTATCAATAGTAAGATAAGGAATTAATCATATTAATTGCAATTAGAAATAGTTATTAAATCACAAATCACATATGACATCATCATCATTATCATCATCATCATCATTATAATCATCATCACAAATGTTCTGTCTTTCTATATACATATAGTATAAACACTTGTAAGTCTACTATATCAATACATAAGTTCTATGTAGTAAAACTTTGATCACTATCAAATTTAAGTAAATTTTTATTGCCTACAGAATAAATATATAGATTAGCGACACATACAGTGGCGATCAGAAGTGTTTACATGTTTACAACTTTTGAGAATTTACATCTGTAAAATCTTTTAAAATGCATCGTTCAATATGATTTTTTTTTTATTTTTTATTTTACTCTTTATTATTATTAGAATATAGAAATATAATTTTTGTTTAACAAAAATATAAAGTTTATATAAATATTTTAACAAATACTGAAAATGACAATGTTTTGTTTTGTTTTTGTTTTTCGGTTTGAAACTCAACTTTTAAAGCTTTTAATGATAAACCCTTTTTATAAGCAGTATAAAAAATATTCTTGGAGCAATAAACATTGAATTAACCAAAAAAAATTAATTCCAAATTTGATCGAAATTTTGAGTATTATTTTAATATATTCATATAAACCAGGTCTATATCTATGGTACCTTAATTTGCCAATTGGAGGTTACTATTATTAAGTTAAGGCTTGTTAATCCGAAACTATGGTTTTTATTTTATTCTTTGGACCTTTTCTAATAAAATCCAATTTAAAGTTGATCAATATTTTACCAATAACACCCATTATATACCCTTTAATCATGATGCATTTTCTTCTTAATATATATATATATATATATATATATATATATATATATATATATATTTATATGTAAGTTGGAGGAAGAATTAATTATAGTAATTGTCATAGAATTGTATCGTACAAAAATCTATTTTTTTTTTTTTTTGTATGGAATTTTTTTTTTTTTGCCTGCTCTTGGAAGCGTATAAAAAAACGCATAGTTCTTTAGCCTATGAGTATTACTTTAAGCTTTTATAGAGCTGCATATAATATATATTTTAGTTGATCTAGCTTTGTTTTCAGATATAGTATATATATGTATGTATATATATTTATTACTATATTATGCATATAATACTATAACTGATCTAAAGTCTTTTGCTCTATAGTACATATATCTATATAATGTATAGATTATATTAGATTGTCAAATATCGGGCAATATTATATATCAATTGTCAAGAGCTTTTAAATGATAGATGTATGTATAATATTGCCCGATACGAGCTCTGTAGCCTTTTGTATGTAGCCAAGAAATTCAAAAGACAAAAGGCGAAAGAAAATGATATTTGATAACCTAATACTACAACTAAAACCCTCGGATAAGCTTAAATCATAATTTCTTTTCCTTTCTCTCTCTCTTTCTTCTCTCTCTCTCTCTCTTAATCTCTCTGTGAAAATCCAATTATTGCTTATATAATAAAATGAGCTTCAATTTCACAGTTATAAACTTTAATAATTAGGGGAATTCAATCAGTTTGCAGTTCCAAGGCACAGCCAGAGGCTGTTCCGGTTCATATGAGTTCTGTACGACGACGATTATCATATTTTTCTTTCTTGTAATTGTAGTTTTTCTTCTTCTTTTGCTTCTTTTACTTATGCTTCTGCTTCATTTCTTATGTTTTTTTTTGATGTTTTGTTTTTTGTTGTTGTTGTTGTTGCCCACAGCGCTAATTTACTTCATTTATCTTACATTTCGGGCAAAGTAGAAATATATTTATATACATATTCCCTATATACATACATACATATGTACAATGTATAAATCTCTAGAGTAGCAATTGCTATATGTGACGTTGGTTGAAAGAGTAAAGGGATGAGAAATCAGAGCTAATTGCAATAGTTGTACGAGTCTGGGCGCCCATAAATCTCACGCGCATCCGATTGCAGAGTTGTAGACTTGACTCTTAAATCTGAACGCTGAACGTGGACAGTATCCAGTATCCAGTTTACTAAGCGCATAGATAACATACAACAGCAGCAACAGCAGTAGGGAGAAGCGTTCACCGCAATTAGTCGACGACAAGCAGAAGACGAAGAAGAATTAGATGAAACTCTCATAGGGAATAAGAGACAACAGCTGGCACGTTTCGAGTGACCAATGTCCAGCTCATAATTCATCAAAATAAAATATATATATAAAAAATAAAGGGTTGCAAGTGAAAATCTGTTGATAGCCAAAAAAAAAAAAAAAAAAAAAACAGCATGAAAATGATTTATGCATGATGATATAAATATAACATGTCTAGGCGGCATGTTGCATAAATCAAAGTTAGCAAAACTTAAATGCTTTGCTTGTGTGAACCGGGCAGTGGGTCAGTTGCACGATTATATGTATATATAGTATGAGTACCAGGGGTCTATAGCTACATATGTATAGTATAACATGCCTCAGTGCCGGCCATTGCATGTGGCACGCCAATGCTTAGTAGTTTAAAAGACTTTAAGTTCTTGCATCGCATAGTACTTACATATATGTCTATATGTATGTATGTCTATATGTATGTATGTTTGTATATTTGCTTGTAGTTAAAATTGTGACCCACTTTGTAAAAATCTTGTCAGTCCGTTATTTTTCACACTAAAAACTGGTTGCAGAAATAATAATAACAAAAAAAAAAAAAACAAAACACGCGAAAACTAGCGACAATTGTCATACGACAAACAAAAAGCGTCTGATAAATGCCAAACAATGCAATGAAAGAGATAGATATATATGCAATAAGATTGAGATGGAGAATATGTATGTATGTAAGTATACGTAGTGTTAAAGCAGTGTAGAATGGGAGGGGGTGGGGGTCTATTTAGGTAGATAGGGGGACCAGCATAATTGATAGACATTTAGATTTGTAGCGGATTTCCAACTGGTTTTTCTTGCTCTAACTTTGTCTCTTTCACTCTCACACACAGCCACACACAAACTCTTGATATATTTTCAAGCGCATTTTTAGCCTTTTTTTTATTGCCTCTTTGTCTAATGTTGAAGCATTTTTCCTTTTCTTTTTTTTTGCTTTTATTGTTGTTTTCTATACAAAAGAGTTTTTCATTTTCTTGAGAGAAAAAAAAATCTTTTAACTTGATTTGGGTTCAATTTGAGAGTTGCATACATGTATATATGTGTGTGTGTGTGTGTTTGATCTTTTGAGGTGTGCTGACCTCAATGCACTGCAGCAGCAGCAGCAACAGCAGCAATAGCAGCAGCTTGTTTCAGTGGTTGCGCTTGTTTTGTGGCTCATTTATTATGCATTTTTTTCAAATGTTGCGCAAGAAAAATTCAAAGACAAAAGCAAAGGCAAAGGCAACGCCAAGCCTCGATCGCGACCCAAATGAACGCTATTAATGTTTGTAATGCGATACGTGGCGCATTATAAAAAAAAAAAAACAAAACAAAAAAAAAACAAAAATCAAAATGAATATTAAGAGTTTAGCTACACAAACACATACACATACACATGTATATATATATATATATAGTATCTTATGTATGTGTGTGTGTTTGTATATTTTGCTGCTGCTGCTGCTGCTGCTGCTGTGCACATATGTTCAATATTTTGTTGGTCAGACATAATAAGGCGATCGTTCGCTGATCATTTAATCGTCTGACCGTCGCCTGATCGCTTCATCGCACGATTCATATACAGTTCAACTATTTTTGAGCATATTACATTACATTATTTTGTACATTATGCCAGCTGCCTTACCAAAATATTATGGCCCGTGCTGTCAACATGCTGCCTAATGGAATTCATCATATGTTTCGTTACATTTTCAGCTGTGATCTTCATTGCCTTCTGCTGCTGCACCTACTGCTGTTAGTGTTGCTGTTGCACGCGTCGTGTCATGTCACATTATACTATATACACATTATACTATATCTATACATACTCAGCGCATAGCTTCCCCATCCCATCCCCCTGCTCATAGTTTATATAGCACAACCCACCATCCCTCCATCCCACCATCCCTTCATCCTTAGCATCCCTAGCATATTTCTGTCCTTTGTCTGTCAACAACGACGCGTTCGTTGCGTATGCGAGTTTTTATTTATTTTTAGTTTCTGCTATTTTTGGTTTCGTTTGGTTTTTCATTTAGTTTTTACTTATTTTTCTCGCATCTTCTATCTCTCTCTCTCTCTCACTTGGTCTCTTTTTATTGCTTTGTCACCCTGCGCCTGCTGTTTACATTTCCATATCCAACTTTGGTGGCAAACAGCATTTGCATCTGCATCTTGCATCTGTAACTGCAACTGCAACTGCAACTGCAGCGACTTTGGCGTCTGCTGCTCTTGCTGGCTGCTGCTGTTGCGGCTGACTTCCTGTCTAAATAATTGCGCATTTAACGCAAACACATGCAAAATGTAAAGTAAATTATAAAAATGAAAGAAAAAAAAGAAAAAAAAAAGCAACGAATCATCGATACTCTTATATATTTACTATAAAAATTCAAAATATAAATCAAATATAAAGACAAAGACATAAAGCTCAAAGATTGAAGATTATGTAAAGCAATGATAGAAAATCTTCTAAAAAAAAATGTTTAACATATAATAAAATTACAAGAAATCAAAGCTATCCTCAAACGAGGCGAAGATGTCATAGACTTGCAGTCTTAGAAGAAAACTCTTCATACAAAAATTCAATTTTCGACAAATCGTTCCTATGCCAATTATGTCATATAGTGGTCCGATTTGAACCAAACTTATGTAGGACGCGTAATCCTGTAAGTTTCAGCCGGATAGCTTAAAATACAATGAAAAAACTCTTTCTTCGGTTGATTGTTCCTATGGCAGCTATAGAATATAGTTGTACGATCTGGCATAGGGTGTATAAATACCAAGTTTTATTTAGATGCACGGGTGGACGGAGGCATATTTGGATCCTGCTGCCGATGCTGATCAAGTATAAATATGCCACGCCTTCTAAGGGACGTAAGACTGCTCTCCAAAGTTGTATATGTATATGTATATGTATATGTATATGTATATGTATATGTATATGTATATGTATATGTATATGTATATGTATATGTATATGTATATGTATATGTATATGTATATGTATATGTATATGTATATGTATATGTATATGTATATGTATATGTATATGTATATGTATATGTATATGTATATGTATATGTATATGTATATGTATATGTATATGTATATGTATATGTATATGTATATGTATATGTATATGTATATGTATATGTATATGTATATGTATATGTATATGTATATGTATATGTATATGTATATGTATATGTATATGTATATGTATATGTATATGTATATGTATATGTATATGTATATGTATATGTATATGTATATGTATATGTATATGTATATGTATATGTATATGTAAATTATAATCTATATATTATATTAAATGTATGTAGTAAAACTAATAAAAAGAATTCTTTAGCAGAGCAAAAAAAAATCAGCGATAAGATATGAAATTCAAAAAAAATATAAAGAACAAGTAAGAAAGCAACAGCTCGAGTATGCTCGACCATGTGATACCTGGTAACCCAGTGTAAAAAATGGAATGTTGTATAACTTTATGTGTTCAGATTTCTAGCATTAATGTTGTACCTCTGGTACACTATCTAGTTTAGCTATGTTTAATTACTGGAAGCAGAGATAGGCGTGTCAAAAATCCACGCAATTTTTACATAATAATAAAAATTTCTATTTCTTATAATTATCGAGCTACAGGTGTTGAAATGATGTGGTTGGTGGACGACGCCTACTTATTGATGTTACATACATTTAGTGTCATTATACCCTTAGTGCACTATGTGTACCGGGTATAAAAACATTTTTGTAGAGTTAATGGAATATTAAAACTGAAAAAGAAGAAAACAACTTGAGTTTAAATAGATTTAAAGGAGAAAAAGAAAACAACAAAATATAAAAATATTACACTTAGAGCTTAATATGTAACTATTTATAGTTGAACATATGTATATATAGATACATATGTATATATCTAGACATATATGTAGATAAATATTATTGCAAGTGTAAACTGCAGACAAAGGCAATGCGAAAAAATACAAGACAGACATTTTATCAGACTTTTGCCAATATATGTACATATAATAAAGTTGCATGATTCAGCAAATAAATAAAGATAATAGAAGAATAAAAATTTGAATTATTTACAATAATAATAATATTTTGAATATTTAAGATATTTTAGCGAGCACTGTATGCAGCACTGTGTGAAAAATTTGGTAGCAAAAGCAAAAGTTGATTATATTGGCGCAATGGCATATTGACGCAGCGATTCGCATGCATCTATGAGATACACAAAAAAATATATAAATTTAACTATAACAACATACAAGCACAGTACTATGTATGTACATATGTATGCATGTACCTAAATTTAGTATGTACTTAGTATATACATATATGCCAATGCATGTGTGTGTGTGTGTGTGTATGACGAAAGCTTATCGTTGAATATTTGAAAATTGAATGCAAGAGAGACGCAACAAAAATAAATAAAGCAACAATACATATATGTGTGTGTGTGTGTGTGTGTGAGTGGATGAGTATAGTGACCGCAGTGAAGGTACAAATCCATAAAAAAAAAATAAATAATTATATATGTATGTATGTATGTATATTTCATATAGAAATCTTTGTTTCTTTCTTTGTTTGTTGCTAATTATTGTTTACGCTTTCAAGCAAAATCAGACAAAATCAAGAGAATGAAATTCGCCAACGACAGCAACTGCCACAAACAATTGTACATATACATATGTATCTACGAGTAGTCAAATATTACACTGATATAAACACATATATATGTATATATATATATATATATATATCTATGAATGATTGTATATCTGCATTTAGATTATACAAATTGAAAGTATCAAATCTCTAAAACTGTTTGCACTGCTTAAGTATCAATAAATAAACAAATTATTATTATTTTATATTTACATCTCACATAATAATTCTATAGAGAATGATAATATACTTAAGTTAGTTTAATAGTTAATAACTGTTATTAATTAAGACACGTTGATCAATTCATCAAGTTTAATATCAAACAAAAAAAAAATTCATAAATTAATTAATAAAAACACACATAAAAATTATTAATAAATAAATTTTTTTTTTTTTTTTTTTTTTTTTTGCATATTACGCCCAAATATTCAATGTAATCTGTTTATCAAGTATTTGCCTTATCTACAGAGTATCATGCAGTCGAGTATAACACATTTTTACCCTTGCATTTCGCCTTTTATGACGTGAGGCGTGGCCTAATTATTACACATATTTATATTATTATATGAAATGTGTGTAGTATGTATGTACATATGTATGTACATATGTACGTACATATGGCCGGTGACCGCTGGGCATGAACTCTTGTTTCTCTTGGACGTCAAATTGTTGGCCAACTGGAGAGTAAAAAAAAAGAACGTGTGTAGAAAATGTGTGAATTACGCAACTACTGGGCGTCAAAATAATTAAATATGTTTTCATTTTTTTTTTTTTCTGGATCTCGTTTAGTGGTCAGTGTTCCGTCGGATCATTTACTTACTAATCGACTGTCATCTACCGTTAAGTGGTGTTAAGTGCTACCACTAAAATATAATCGAAACAGAAAAAACTGAAACAGAACTGAAAAAGTAGAAGAAAAGAAATAAAAAAAAAACTAAAGAAGGAAAGATAAATAAATTGTTATGTTGAACCACTGATTGGCTTATTAATGAGTTCGAATTTTTGTATACCCGATATCCATAGCTCATATCTCACTCTCTCTATCTCTCTCTCTGTCTATCTCTGCCTCGATCTCTCTCTTTCACTCTCATAAGACTTAAGTTCCCCGACTAAATATCTTATGCTATGATTCACTGCCCGCGTTTGCTGCATTGACATTTTAATGACACACACACATGCACTTACACACGCACACACACACACACATACACATATTGCTAGTATCATAAAAAGAATCTAGCTATGCAATAGACATAATATTTACGACTGCTTACAGCAAGAGCAGCTGATGATGATGAATACAACACACACTTACATGCCAATGAATGTACATACATACATAAATATATCAAGAGCATTACATTATGATTATGCGGGCTTTTAGTCACAATTTGCAACTTGAAGTAAATTCATTTCGTCACATTAGTTGATAGATTTATGAGGGTGTTTTTCTTTATTTTCTGTTTAAAATTAAAGAACGACATTTACAATAATGTGCATTTAAAATCGCTTATCAAATATTTTTACTCAAAAATATTAATGATGTGTAATCTTTGAAATCTTTTGAATGATTAGATTAATTACATGTATTACAGGCTAATGAACCTAACATAATAATCATTCAAGTCATAATAACGTTTACATCATAATGTTGCTCGATTATAGAATATCATATGCTTTTGAAATTTCCCCTTTTTTTTCCTACATTTTCCTCTGTAACTTAACATTTTGAAATTTTGCCTTTTTGCCGCACAAAAAATACACCAGAAAATACCAAACATTTCCGATAACAATGAAATCGATAAATAAAAAGCCGACCATCATCTTGAATGGCTGATCAGCTGTTTTGTTAGCGCACAGTGTTGTAAAATGCATTTGTTGTTGTTTTATAATCGCTAATTTTTTAGTTAAGTTCATTTTCAATTATTTGTAAATAAAAATGATACGCAAATTGCATTGCATATTGCGTTTGCAGAGCACAATAAAACAAACACTCTCTATTCAGCGACCATCAATAATCTTGTCTAGAAATTATGCAACAACAGATGATGCAAATTCAGCTGATGAAAATTCCAAATCTCGAACTAATAATGCAAAACGAAGTGCCGGCACAACAAAAAATTTACCAGCAACACGAAATCCATTTGCTGCCGCACAGGATAAGACAAAAAACACTTATCTGACCATGGTTGAAATCTTCGAGGAACGTGATGTGCATCGACGCAATCATGTGGAATTCATCTACGCCGCATTGAAGCATATGCCAGATTTTGGTGTCGAACATGACTTGGACGTGTACAAGGCATTGATTAATGTGATGCCCAAAGGCAAATTTATACCAACTAATATATTTCAAGCTGAGTTTATGCATTATCCCAAGCAGCAACAATGCATCATTGATTTGCTGGAACAGATGGAAGACAATGGTGTTATGCCAGACTATGAAATGGAAGCAATGCTGCTCAATATATTTGGCAATAAAGGTCATCCATTACGCAAGTACTGGCGCATGATGTATTGGATGCCTAAATTTAAAAATCTATCACCATGGCCAGTGCCAGACCCAGCGCCCGATGATACACTAGAGATCGCCAAGCTGGCACTGGAACGTATGTGCAGCGTAGATCTACGCTCGAAAATCACAGTGTTCGAAACCAGTGAGATTAAAGATGCTTTGGATGACACATGGATTGTCAGCGGCATGAGCGTGGAACAGTCAAAACTACTGCATGAACATTCGCGACAGAAGGCACTGTACATCGAGGGTCCATTTAATATATGGATACGAAATCGTCGTATTAATTATTTTACGCTACGTGCGGATGCTGATGCTGAGTTCTTGGCCCAACTAGATGAACGTCAGCTGGATGTTGATGATGTCTCGAATATTGATGTGCCAATCTTTGGACGATCAGCACCACGACGACACAATCAATTGGGCAAAGTACGTTCAGTGCATCAGCAAGATGATGGCACAATATTTGCTATTTGTGCCACTGGTACATCAACAAAAGATTCCTTGCTATCATGGATACGTTTGTTGGAGGCACATGGTAATGCATCGCTTGGCGAAATTCCTGTACTCTTTAGATTTACATCTACTTTGCCCGCCAAGGCTGAGGAAATCGAAGGACCATCGACAGTGCCAGCGCATAGAAATGATGCGAGCAGCTACAAGAAACAGTCGTCGGATAGCAGCAGAAGTTAGTTGACAAAAAATTTTATAAAATAAAATAATTGTTGAGCAAAACATTTGCTGTGTGTGTGTGTGTGTTGGTTTTTTTTTTATTATTATTATTTCTTTTTTTTATCAACTAATTTTGCAATTTTTTATTTTTTTTTTTTTTATGATATTGTGGGGGCAAAAAATGAAAAAAAATGCAAATATTTGAATTGAATTTTGTGAGAATATTGCATTGCATTGGTCTAGTCGCTAGATAATAATAGTTTTCTATATGCAGATATATTATATATATATATTATTTTTTTTTCATATATAATTATTTAATGGAGCTGAGCCTTAAATGAAAAAAAAATGGAAAAAATCACAGAACTCAAACTAAGAGTACATAAGATCTTGCTTTTCTTTTATAAGTCGAAAATAATTTGATTAAATTCTAATTTCTTTTTTTTTTTTTTTAATAATTAATTAATATTTACAATATCTTTCTCTATATATAAGATTTATGAACTTTCATTGAGATATTTTTGTTTTTTGTTTTTTTTTTTCATTACTCACTTTTTAATTTTAGTAATCTATATTAATAAGTATATGCATATATATATATATATATCTATCTATATCTGGCTATATGCAGAAACTTTGTTCCAATTTCAATTTGAAGAAAATTGCTTAATTTCTATTGTTGCAGTTTTGGTTTTTCTTTTCTTTAACTTGTTTTTTTTTTCAATTGTCTCAACGCGTTTACTTCGCTCGTGTTCGTGTCTTATTCACCGGAAATACTTGTGTAACAACGCCTATGCCTTTGCTAGACATACCCTCACGAAAGAGTATACGCATGCCAGGATGCACATATTCAGGATGACCAACAAATTCAAACATAACTGAAGCTGAATCATTGGTACCCAATTTTTCGCCACCCATAATGCCGCGTATAACCGCCGTCTGACGTATGCTGCCAATGTGCACAGTGGTCTGAAAACCAACATAAATGGCAGTGGCATGAAATAGCACTGATACCTTCGCCTATCAAGCAATAAATGAAAATATTAAATATTAAAAATAAATAACTATTAAATTGTTAATGCAACTCACTTGAAAGAAATAAGTGCCATAAGGTTCATCAATGCTACCAGAATCACTTAGCAGCACCATGCCACTGCGTAGCGAGGGCAACTCTTGTGTTAGTGTAAATGATAGCGATGCACTTTGTCCAGCACGCACCACTCGACATGGCGCCTTATTGCGATGTATTGTATGCACGGTAACTGCATGAAAACTACCATCTGGCAGTGGTCCAATTTTCATGGGCATATTTTCAGTGAGAACACCTTGAACAAGTAGACCACCAACAACGGGTCCAACATCGGTAACACGAAAGATTTCATCAATTTGAAATTCACATGGCTCCAATTCAAGGCGATCCTTTTCAGCATTACTTATGCCTGGCGATAGTACGTAAAGAAATTTGGTGACTAGATTTAAACCAGTTCCAGTTACATTTGATACACAAAATATTGGTACAATATTATCGGATACTTGATTGGAAGCCGCCGATATAGCCTCATCCGTATTGTTAACAACAAATGGCACCTTACGGCAACCAATATTGCTTAGCAGTGTACGTAACTCTTGTATTGTGGCATCTGGTGATGTAATATCTGTTTTTGTTATCAATATAAAAAATGGCATATCCAATGCTCGTACAATGGCTAAATGTTCCTCGGTTGTATCATTGCAACCACTGCCAGCGGATACTACAAGCATGGCATAATGTGGTGAATAGCCGCTAAGTGCTTGCACAGTGGTACGCATATAGCGTCGATGACCAGCTAAATCCATGAATGTGACAAGCTTAGTGGAACGATCACTAATCTCTTCAGCTGTCATCATCTCATTATACTTGTAATTGACAACATTGCCCAAGGCATCAAATCCTAAAGTTTCATGCGATATGCAAGATGTGCGACCTGTGCGTATAATGAAAATAGAATTATATTAATATGATTTGCTCAAGATCAGAGTATATATCTATCTATTACCTGACTGAATTTCATGCATATGCCGAAACATATTAAGACGCGCACGTCCATGTCCATTGTCCAGTTCATCCTGTGTCAATACACCCAAAAGTGTTGATTTACCAGCATCGGCACCGCCAAGTACTGCCACACGTATCTCAATATTATGCTGATCATCAGGAATCTTACGAACTAACACTTCGGCAACAGATCGCCGTAGATCGATAGTTTTACGTCTTAGTACAGATGTGCTAGCATCTAGTTGATGTGCCATTTGTTTGAGCGTGGTCAATGATGCATTCATATCCTTATCGCTTAATCCTTGCAAATGACCAGCATCGGAGACACCAATCTCATAGATGGCTTCACCTTGTCCCTCACGCAGGCGCCATTTCATTTGCGTAACCAAATGTTCGAAACGTTGCTTTGAGGGATTCACTAGCTTTAGCTTATATTCGACATTGCCCAGCGGTGGCTCTGGTGGCAAAGCTCCTTGCTCAAAGTCAAATATTAAATTGTTTTTAGCATTGTTGTTGTCATTGTTGCTGCTATTGTTGTTGTTGTTATTATTATTGCTATTGCTGCTACTGCTAGTATTGGCATCAACCTCATATTCACTGCTGCCGCTGCTATTGCCATTTAATTCTTGCTCCTCATCAAAACCATCGTCCGGTTGATTTGGATCGAAGAGACTAAGAAATGATTCCATGTCTAACTGTAGAATGATAGAATAAGGGGAAAAGAGAAATTAAATGTAAGCTAAATAATTCTTATTGGAATTAAGAGAATAATGAGTGTGAAGCTTTCGCTTATTTCATGCAATGAGACAACATATTCTTATCAGAATCAATGATATTCTTATTGACATGTTATATTTTGATGTTATGTTAAAAATTTAATGTTGCATTAAAAATTGTTTGTTTTCATTTATTTGCCAAATGCGCAATTAAACAATAAACAAGACGCATCATAGAAACAAATATGTATAAGGATATATTTCTTATTTGTATTTATTTCTGTTCAACATACATATGTAAGTATTTTTGGCATTTGGCCTGCCGTTTGGCTAGCAAACGCGAACGACCTTGAAAGTCTTGTGTTTATGTTTGTGCTTTGACTTTCACTATGCCCATTCGCAAAACAAACAATTCTATGCATGTAGAAACATGCATGCATGAATTTTATATACATAAATAAATATTTAATGCAAAGATTCAAAATGCAACATTTATTAAAATTAATTAATGTTACGTTACCCAAAGTCAAAACTTTTGCTTTTTTTTTATTATTTAACGTTGTTGTACGATCTGCGCCTATTGTGTCACTGGCACGAAAAAAATCGATTTTGGGTAACGTAACATTAATTAATTTTAATGAGATCCTTGCATTTTGAATCTTTGCATTAAATATTTATTTATGTATATAAAATTCATGCATGCATGTTTCTACATGCATAGAATTGTTTGTTTTGCGAATGGGCATAGTGAAAGTCAAAGCACAAACATAAACACAAGACTTTCAAGGTCGTTCGCGTTTGCTAGCCAAACGGCAGGCCAAATGCCAAAAATATTACTATATTCCAATAAGAATTATTTAGCTTACATTTAATTTCTCTTTTCCCCTTATTCTACCATTCTACAGTTAGACATGGAATCATTTCTTAGTCTCTTCGATCCAAATCAACCGGACGATGGTTTTGATGAGGAGCAAGAATTAAATGGCAATAGCAGCGGCAGCAGTGAATATGAGGTTGATGCCAATACTAGCAGTAGCAGCAATAGCAATAATAATAACAACAACAACAATAGCAGCAACAATGACAACAACAATGCTAAAAACAATTTAATATTTGACTTTGAGCAAGGAGCTTTGCCACCAGAGCCACCGCTGGGCAATGTCGAATATAAGCTAAAGCTAGTGAATCCCTCAAAGCAACGTTTCGAACATTTGGTTACGCAAATGAAATGGCGCCTGCGTGAGGGACAAGGTGAAGCCATCTATGAGATTGGTGTCTCCGATGCTGGTCATTTGCAAGGATTAAGCGATAAGGATATGAATGCATCATTGACCACGCTCAAACAAATGGCACATCAACTAGATGCTAGCACATCTGTACTGAGACGTAAGACTATCGATCTACGGCGATCTGTTGCCGAAGTGTTAGTTCGTAAGATTCCTGATGATCAGCATAATATTGAGATACGTGTGGCAGTACTTGGCGGTGCCGATGCTGGTAAATCAACACTTTTGGGTGTATTGACACAGGATGAACTGGACAATGGACATGGACGTGCGCGTCTTAATATGTTTCGGCATATGCATGAAATTCAGTCAGGTAAGAGATAGATATATACTCTGATATCGAGCAGATCATATTAATATAATTCTATTTTCATTATACGCACAGGTCGCACATCTTGCATATCGCATGAAACTTTAGGATTTGATGCCTTGGGCAATGTTGTCAATTACAAGTATAATGAGATGATGACAGCTGAAGAGATTAGTGATCGTTCCACTAAGCTTGTCACATTCATGGATTTAGCTGGTCATCGACGCTATATGCGTACCACTGTGCAAGCACTTAGCGGCTATTCACCACATTATGCCATGCTTGTAGTATCCGCTGGCAGTGGTTGCAATGATACAACCGAGGAACATTTAGCCATTGTACGAGCATTGGATATGCCATTTTTTATATTGATAACAAAAACAGATATTACATCACCAGATGCCACAATACAAGAGTTACGTACACTGCTAAGCAATATTGGTTGCCGTAAGGTGCCATTTGTTGTTAACAATACGGATGAGGCTATATCGGCGGCTTCCAATCAAGTATCCGATAATATTGTACCAATATTTTGTGTATCAAATGTAACTGGAACTGGTTTAAATCTAGTCACCAAATTTCTTTACGTACTATCGCCAGGCATAAGTAATGCTGAAAAGGATCGCCTTGAATTGGAGCCATGTGAATTTCAAATTGATGAAATCTTTCGTGTTACCGATGTTGGACCCGTTGTCGGTGGTCTGCTTGTTCAAGGAGTTCTCACTGAAAATATGCCCATGAAAATTGGACCACTGCCAGATGGTAGTTTTCATGCAGTTACCGTGCATACAATACATCGCAATAAGGCGCCATGTCGAGTGGTGCGTGCTGGACAAAGTGCATCGCTATCATTTACATTAACACAAGAGTTGCCCTCTCTACGCAGTGGCATGGTGCTGCTAAGTGATTCTGGCAGCATTGATGAACCTTATGGCACTTATTTCTTTCAAGTGAGTTGCATTATTAACAATTTAGCTTAATATTTATTTAATATTTAATATTTTCATTAATTGCTTGACAGGCGAAGGTATCAGTGCTATTTCATGCCACTGCCATTTATGTTGGTTTTCAGACCACTGTGCACATTGGCAGCATACGTCAGACGGCGGTTATACGCGGCATTATGGGTGGCGAAAAATTGGGTACCAATGATTCAGCTTCAGTTATGTTTGAATTTGTTGGTCATCCTGAATATGTGCATCCTGGCATGCGTATACTCTTTCGTGAGGGTATGTCTAGCAAAGGCATAGGCGTTGTTACACAAGTATTTCCGGTGAATAAGACACGAACACGAGCGAAGTAAACGCGTTGAGACAATTGAAAAAAAAAAAAAACAAGTTAAAGAAAAGAAAAACCAAAACTGCAACAGTAGAAATTAAGCAATTTTCTTCAATTTGAAATTGGAACAAAGTTTCTGCATATAGCCAGATATAGATAGATATATATATATGCATATACTTATTAATATAGATTACTAAAATTAAAAAGTGAGTAATGACAAAAAAAAACAAAAATATCTCAATGAAAGTTCATAAATCTTATATAGAGAAAGATATTGTAAATATTAATTAATTAAAAAAAAAAAAGAAATTAGAATTTAATCAAATTATTTTCGACTTATAAAAGAAAAGCACGATCTTATGTACTCTTAGTTTGAGTTCTGTGATTTTTTCCATTTTTTTTCATTTAAGGCTCCATTAAATAATTATATATGAAAAAAAAATATATATATATATATAATATATCTGCATATAGAAAACTATTATTATCTAGCGACTAGACCAATGCAATGCAATATTCTCACATAATTCAATTCAAATATTTGCATTTTTTTTTTCATTTTTTGCCCTCACAAAATCTTATAAAAAAAAAAATTAAAAAATTGCAAAATTAGTTGATAAAAAAAGAAATAATAATAATAATAAAAAAAAAAACCAACACACACACACAGCAAATGTTTTGCTCAACAATTATTTTATTTTATTTTATAAAATTTTTCTTATTTGTCAACTAACTTCTGCTGCCATCCGACGACTGTTTCTTGTAGCTGCTCGCATCATTTCTATGCGCTGGCACCGTCGATGGTCCTTCGATTTCCTCAGCCTTGGCGGGCAGAGTAGATGTAAATCTAAAGAGTACAGGAATTTCGCCAAGCGATGCATTACCATGTGCCTCTAGTAAACGTATCCATGATAGCAAGGAATCTTTTGTCGATGTACCAGTGGCACAAATAGCAAATATTGTGCCATCATCTTGCTGATGCACTGAACGCACTTTGCCCAATTGATTGTGTCGTCGTGGTGCTGATCGTCCAAAGATTGGCACATCAATATTTGAGACATCACTCCAACATCCAGCTGACGTTCATCTAGTCGGGCCGTAAAGGAACCTCAGCATCAGCATCCGCACGTAGCGTAAAATACATTAATAGCGCGGCACTGATTCCGTATCCATATATTAAATGGACCCTCGATGTACAGTGCCTTCTGTCGCGAATGTTCAGCAGTAGTTTTGACTGTTCCACGCTCATGCCGCTGACAATCCATGTGTCATCCAAAGCATCTTTAATCTCACTGGTTTCGAACACTGTGATTTTGAGCGTAGATCTACGCTGCACATACGTTCCAGTGCCAGCTTGGCGATCTCTAGTGTATCATCGGGCTGGTCTGGCACTGGCCATGGTGATAGATTTTTAAATTTAGGCATCCAATACATCATGCGCCAGTACTTGCGTAATGGATGACCTTTATTGCCAAATGTATTGAGCAGCATTGCTTCCATTTCATAGTCTGGCATAACACCATTGTCTTCCATCTGTTCCAAATCAATGATGCTTTTGCTTGGGATAATGCATAAACAGCTGAAATATATTGTTGGTATAAATTTGCCTTTGGGCATCACATTAATCAATGCCTTGTACACGTCCAAGTCATGTTCGACACCAAAATCTGGCATATGCTTCAATGCGGCGTAGATGAATTCCACATGATTGCGTCGATGCACATCACGTTCCTCGAAGATTTCAACCATGGTCAGATAAGTATTTTTTGTCTTATCCTGTGCGGCAGCAAATGGATTTCGTGTTGCTGGTAAATTTTTTGTTGTGCCGGCACTTCGTTTTGCATTATTAGTTCGAGATTTGGAATTTTCATCACCTGGATTTGCATCATCTGTTGTTGCATAATTTCTAGACAAGATTATTGATGGTCGCTGAATAGAGAGTGTTTGTTTTATTGTGCTCTGCAAACGCAATATGCAATGCAATTTGCGTATCATTTTTATTTACAAATAATTGAAAATGAACTTAACTAAAAAATTAGCGATTATAAAACAACAACAAATGCATTTTACAACACTGTGCGCTAACAAAACAGCTGATCAGCCATTCAAGATGATGGTCGGCTTTTTATTTATCGATTTCATTGTTATCGGAAATGTTTGGTATTTTCTGGTGTATTTTTTGTGCGGCAAAAAGGCAAAATTTCAAAATGTTAAGTTACAGAGGAAAATGTAGGAAAAA
>JBAMBR010004359.1:0-13267 GCA_037044475.1 Zaprionus obscuricornis | reverse complement strand
CTTTCCATATAAAATAAACCAAAAAAAAAACAACAACAAAATAAAGCATAACAAAAAAGCAAAAATCTCAAATACAATTAGACACTTGCGCTGTCAGTCACGCCACAGTCGCTGCTCCAGCTTTGGCTTTCGGGCCTCTGCCTCTGCCTCAGCGGCTCTCTGCCTGTGCAACATCAACTCTAAACTACTGGCAACCATTAAATCCAATGAGCCGGGGGTTTGATTTTGATGGATTTCGACCGGCTCATGTGTGTCAGTCATTAGTCACTACCATCATCCCCAGCCGCAGGACACTTAAGCGATTTTTAAAAAATTCCTACAGCCTTTCCCTGCAGCCTGCGATTACTTGCCAAACAAAAGACTTGCAACAGAAACTTGTTTGCAGAGCAGCTTAGCGCACCGCATGTAAATCGTATCAAAATCAAACTTAGTCTTGCCCATGCACAGCTGGAGTTACCGCCAAACTCTGCTGACTTTCTGCCTTTCTGTCTATCTGTCTCGCTGTCCCTCTGTCTGCCTGAGCCATTAAACTTAGCACGCTGCTGATTTATTTAGCCGCAAGAGGTCAAATAAGCAAAATGGCCATAAACCAAAAACTTTACAAAGGTTTTTTTTTTTTTTCTTCAACTATTATAAAATATTAGCAAGACAGCGTTGTGCGCAATTAGTACTAGAAAGTTACCGGCAAGGCAATTAGCTGCTAAACAATGACAAAATTGCAAGAATTAATGCGAAATGTGCGGGATAAATGAGTAAAAAATTCATGCTGTGATATAAATACTCTATCACAGTATTGATTATTAATATTAGCATAATTATAATTATTAAAAAAAATAATAATTTATATTCTGATATATGCTTGAACTGCTGTGTTTAATTTCTGACCAACAATAATAATTTATAAAGTAAAGTTTTTTGAACTTTTCATAAAAGTTTTTAAGGGTATAAAAAATTGGGCATATTTTTCAACGTTTTAGGCTTAATTTATGTAAATAATAATATAATAAACTTAAAACAATATTTACAAAAATTATTTAATTATAAATAAAAAACAACAAAATTTAGTTTTTCTGATCATGATCGTAATCAAGAATATTTAGAGTCTAGTATGTGAAAGTTTTACGGCACTTAATAAAATAAATGTATAGCAACAAGCTGCAAAATTTATGTGCACAGCTAATTTAACTTAATTTGTAGTCAGAGTTAGCACACACACACACACACACACACACACACACATATATACATACGAGTGAATGGGTGTGCTGGATGTTAGAAAACTTAAATATTGCACAACTGCGATTGTAGTCTGATACAATCTATGCAGGGTCCGAACTGTGAGCTTTGACTAGGCGACTGAGTGCAGCTGTGCATATTTTCAACTGGATTGCCAAATAAATTCGCTAATGCAAAATGCAAAAGAGTTAACAACAAAAAAACAAAAAAAAAAAAAAAAGCCAAAAAATAAAAATAATGTTAACACAGAAACAACAACTTGTGTCAGAAGCGAAACGAAACTCGTGCCTAACAAAAGGCGCACTGTATAACAGTGGAGAATTTAGCGGCATGAAGAGAGAAGTGTGTGTGTGTGAGAGAGAGAGGAGAAGAGAGTGCAGGCGCCTTAACATATTTTTGTATGCATTTGAATTTCCGCTATGCGACTGTGCAGTAATAAAGCCTGGCAAGTAAATTATAACATAAGACCTCGAACTGTCCCGGTGAGCCGGTCTTTTTTTTTTTTTTTTTTTTTTTTTTTTTTTGCTGCAAGTTGTTGCTAGTACTAGTGCTTGTGCTTGTGCTTGTGCTTAGCAGCTTGCCGCTGCTGATTGCAAATTGTCACGGTATTTTGTGCTGGCAGCGCATAAATTGCCGTTTAAGCGGCAACAGATCGCATTACATGGCGAACGACTCTGCCGTCGCAGAAGTCATAGCAATCGCATTTTCTTGCTTTTGCTTGTATTTATGTTAAGACTCAAGTTTTTGGGCCTGGCCAAAAGCTTAATGAAGCTGCAGGCTTCATACTGGCGAACAGAATGTATTTCCTTTCTACTTGGCCATTTGAATGTATGTAAAACCATTTGCTATGTGTCGAAGATGTTTTACTTTTTGTTCATATAAAAATGCAACTTTTGATCGATGTTTCCTATGGTGTCTATATTTCTTATGGCAGTCCGAATTAGAGCCAATTTGGCAGTCGTCCTTAAACTCAAATTTAATAAGTTTCAGACGAATAACTTATAAAATAAAAAAAAATTGTTCATATGAAGATTCTATTTTTGACCGATGGGCGATACTTTATCAACGATCCTGCAATTTTTTTTTGCCTTATAGAAAATTTACGATTATAGGTAGTATGTATCCGGACTGAAGGACTACTCAGTGAGGTCTACTCCCAAAAGGGCATTACAAATTCTTGGCTAAAAGGACTATAACCTCTGTAAGCGTATAAAAAGAATTCTGATTGCCAGAAAGATTTTGATTTTCAGCAAGATTTCACACACACACATACACACACACACACACACAAATAGTGCAAGAGTTTTGCTAGGTATTATTAAAGAGTTGTAATTAATGTTGTTATCGCTACAATTAAATTTCAATTGTTGTTGCGCTGTTTCATTGATGTTTTCTTTGACGTACTAATGCCAGAGCACGTACATACTATATGTCTTCAACACGTTCTCATTCGACCCAGACTGTTGCCCATGACTTGAGACCCGGACTTGGACTTCGACTTCGACTTGGAGTTGGAGTTGAAGTTAAAGTTGGAATTGGAAGACTCTTTCAACAGCAAACTAAGGTCAATTGTGTAGCTTTAACGTTGTCGTAGCACTAATATAATAATAAGCACTTGTCTACAGCCTATTGTTGTTGCGGCTGCTGCTGCTGTTGCGGCTGCTGCTGCTGTTGCTGCTGTTGTTATTGTTGCTTTTGTTGCCACTGAAAGGCAATCAATGGAAAAAGAAAAAGAATCTTGAAAACTTTTTTTTCCTCCACTGCTAACTAACAATTGGAAAACTTGGAAAAAAAAAAAAAAAAGCACATGGAAAAGAACTTGCCATGCGCTTCGAACAGTTGCTGCTTATTTATATGTTTTACTAATTGCCAGTTCTTTCAAGTGCTTTACTTGTTTTTGTAGTAGATCGAGTTTCTTCTTCTTCTTCTTCTTCTTCTACTTCTTCATCGTCTTTTTCGTCTTCTTCATCTGATTTCTTGTAACCATTCAACAGTAGCTAAAGAAAGGTCTCTCGCTTCACTTTAATGGTTTTTCACAAGCTGCAGCCGTGTGCCAAGCACTTTCTTCTTCTACTTTCAGCTACAAGTGACTATCTGAGGGCATCATGCTGTTTTTTTTTTTTTGTATTTTAACGAAATTGGAATGAATTTGTTTTGAAAGTTGACTTTAATTGAATTTATCTCGAACCATAATCCAAACCCAAAAAAAAAAAAAAAAAAAAAACACCTTTTAGCACGATAACAATGCTGGGAAATTGCCGAAAGTTCTTTCAATAATTTCTTGCTATGCATTTGCTGCTCGTTCATCATTGTGTTCATTTAATTGTCATTAATCAAGATTTAAGTGGCTTTAACTATGATTCACTGTGAAAACATAATTGTTTCGGGAATATAGTAGCAGATTAGAGCTAATGACTTGTAAGAAATTAGAATTTTATTTCATAGAGTTAGTTGCATCTATATTTGTAGTAACACTTTCTTTATTTATCATTTGCCTAATTATTGCAAAATTTTATTCTTAGCACACAGTCTTTGAGGCTTGAGATTTTAGCTTTAGGCAGCTAAACAATTTTCATAAACGTCACTTTCCATGAAAGAGAAGAAGAATTGAAAACAAGCTTTGTCTCATCGTAAAGTCTCAAGATTGTGAGCATAAGCTGCAATGACAAGTCTATAGAAATTTTAAGAGTTAACTTACAAGAAATGCAACAAAAATAGAACTGGCAACTGGCTTTTTTCCCATTATTTTCAAATAAAACCTACTTTTACTTTAAGTAAAAACAATTCCAAAAATTGTTGTTGTTGTTGTTAATGTTGGTTTTATTGTTGCTGTCTCTGTTGTTGAATGACAGTTGAGAAAAGAGCAGAAGCTCAAACTCAGAAGCAGAAGCAGAAGCAATAGCAGTAGCAGTAGCAAAATCAGATCAGATTGCACAGCACGTGAACAATGCAAGTTAATCAAATAATGAAGCTTCACCAGCCAAACTTAAACAAAAGAAAGAACTTTCTCTCATTGGTGGACTGCTGAGAATCAACTGTTGTTGCTGCTGCTGCTTTTGCTTTTACTGTTGTTGTTGTTGCTGCTGCTGATGTTGATAAAATATGCCAAACCTTTTTTTTTGTTGTTTTTGCATAAATTTCAATGAATTTTACGCAACACTGACAATAAAAAACTCTCCACAAATAAACAAAATAATTTGCACTAGAAATCAACATGGCGTTAAATTGCGACAACTCTAACTACATTTGGCTTTAGGCTTATAGATTCTATAGTTTGTCGCTTGTCGTTTCTGTTTCTGTTTCTGCTTTTTTTTTTTGTTTCTCAATTATTTGTGAGAAATATGGTCAATAACATCGACATCTAACTGTGCGACACAGACATACATAGCAGCAATTCAATCTAATGGCATTGGCAATGCAGTTTGCCTGCTTCCTGGCCAATACCAGTCACTATTGAGAATTTTAGTGTCTGTCCGCTTAGTCATTTTGTCGCATCGTCTCCAGACTTAGACTCAGACTTAGACATAGACTCACTACTAACCTAGTCACTGTTAGCTATGTATGCGTGCGACTAGCAAACTGGTTGCTCCCCTAATTGCACTGCTCCAAGAGCTGTTTTCTTTGCTGCGGCTTGGCTTGTGGATGTGTGGTAATGTGCTGAGAGTATGACAAGCCAACGAGTTGCAACTCGACCAGTTCACTTCATTGCACTCAATTTTGTGGTCGATCGATATGATTGGATACAAGTTAAAGACAAAAAAAAAAAAAAAAAAAAAAACTAAATAAAAAACAAAAACGAACGAAAAATAAAATAAAAAAAACAAAACAAAAAACTTGTTGCTAGGCTGTTAATTAGAGCATAATAGTTTTGCTTAAGAGAAATATTCTATTTGCATTCTGTGGTTACTACCATTATCAAAGCCATAAACAAGAGAACGACAAGAACAACAACAACGTATACGGCAAGAAAAATACATAAAAAAATATATATATAAAAAACAGAACAGGCTAAGTTTTGGTTAATATGTTTCTTGGTTAACTGTACATGGCGTCTACCGTTACCGTTAGCATAACACATACACGGGGAGAGAGAGACACGCACATAGATGAAATAACCCTAAGCTTATAACTTATAACTTCAATCAAATAAGCAAAATAATCAAGCAAGTTTGTTGCCTAAGTCTTTTGTTTGCCTCTTGCTCAGCTTAGCTCAGCTCAGCAAGTGCTGTCTCAGTGCTGATTCTTAGAATTCAGACCAGTTACTAAACAATGAATCATACCTACATTTTGAGCACTTTCATGCCATTCCATAAATCGTTAACTTATTATATATGTATCTCATAGTTATGTACAACTACAAAGATTGACTTGGAGCACTATAGAGTTGCCTTTGCAAAAAACATCACGTGCTTGGTTATAATGCATAAAAATGTTAAGAGCTTAACCACAACGTCTAACGTGTAAAATTTTGCGGTCAAATTCAACGCGTCATTTCTTACCAAATACGCAATATCTCAAATCAGTCTCAGTCGGTTCGATGTTTTATCGTTACCTTTTTGAATCTTATGGTTAACAGTCCAACGATATGACGACATAGCCATCGATACTCATAAATATGTATACATAGAGATGTATATATAGATCTTATATTGCCATATACATAATCGTTTAGCGTGTCTTAGAGTATTTGTTTCTCTCTGTGTGTGTGTGTGTGTCTGCGCCATACTTGTCCAGAGAATTAGCATATTTTGTTTGCTTTGACATTGAAACCAATTTTAATGGCCCGTAACAATAATAATAATGACAAAAACAACAACAACAACAGCGACAACAATAACAATAATAACAACAACAACTTGTACACGCCAACTTTACCAATGCAATGCAAGCCAATATTTATTATTTACATTGAGCAGTAACAAAAAGGCGACAATTATATATAATAACATGGTCGACACTCTGTTGTCGTCAACGTTGCGCATTTTAAATATATTTTCCAATGGCCAAAAATCAATGAAATATAAACTATGTGAACAACCTTTCCAACTGGAAACAAAAGATGCAAGTTCATTTTATTGTTTAATGAGTGTGAAAATATCGCTCAGAGTTAAGAGTAAACTTAACAATAATAACGAAAAGATTTAGCTGCATTAGTTAGTTAGTTAGCTGGTAGCTGGTACAGTAAAAAAAAAATAAAAAACATCAACTTGAAAAGTACCGTAAGGTACAGCTAAAATTCAATTTTAACAGATATTTAACACGCACGCATGCGAAAAAAATGTGCGTGTGTGTGTATATATATGTATGTATGTGTGTACTTTAATATTTGAATATACAGATGTGTGTGTGTGTGTGTGTGTGTGTGTGTCTGAGTATGTGTGTTTGCATGTATGCAAACATTACAGGCGAGCATGTCGGTAAACTTATATCTTCATTATCAAGCAACATAATCATCATTTCGTTCACCTCCAACTTCAACTCCAATTTCATCAGCATCATCTATCCATCTCCGTCTACATGTTCATCTCCATCTCCATCTTCATTTTCATTTCCATCGTTATACTCAACGTCATTATCATCGTCACATTGAAAGACATTCACGAAGTTTGTTGCGTTTATTTGCCGTTGTTTCTGCTTCAAGGTTCTGTGAGTTTTGCATTAGCCAAAGCTAACTAAAGGCTAAGTAGTTGTGTCTGGGTGTTATCTTTGTTATACCCTGCATACATTGTTCATTGAATAAAAGGTATATGCATTCAGCTAATGTTTTCGACAGGCAAAAGTTGTATAAAAAATATATACACATTTTATTGATCAGAATTAACTGTGGAATTTCAAATTATGTGTAGAACAATAAATCAGTAAAACTCTTTTTGCAGTAAGAAGTAATTTAAGTACCAAAAAAAAATATATACTATATATTTATACATAAATATAAATAAAAAAAAAATATACATATGTATATATATATATGAATTTATTCCTGAAAATATCTTCTACAGTTAAAAAAAAAAAAACAATTCTAAAATAGTTTGCAGCATATGAAAGAGTTGGATACAAGCTATCAACGCACTCAACTGTAGTTGTCTTCACTTTAAGCAATTTTGAAGAGTATACTAATATTGGATACATGTTTGCAAAGCTTATATGAACTTCGGGAAGTACATATAAAGATCAATAAGTTTTATCCGACAGTCTGTAATATTTCATTTAACTGCCAGATGATAAATTTTTACTTGTATTTTTTAATTGAAAATGTTTACTGTAATTTTTAAAAGTGTATTAAATATTCGGCAATTAATTTATATATTTTTCTTTTTATTTTATTTTATTTTATTTAGTAAACTGTTCGTTGTAGGCAGCATATTGAATGTGTCTTGGCTGTTTGCTGATGCCAAGCCCAAAACGCATTTAATCCGTTTTTGTTGACTTCATTTCGTAGGCGTTGCTCTGTATTTTATTTTATTTTATTTTATTTTATATTTTCTGATGTCATTTTTTAGCGAATATAAGTAGTTCAATAAACCCGATATTTTATATATAGGTATAACATATGTAAGTAAATTATAACAGTATTTCTGCATATATGTATATGTGAAATTGAAAGTTATTATCACTATACAGCAGTTAAACTTTTACTAGCTACAATTTCTATTCTAGATATTAAGCAAAGCAACAATAACAATCAATAGTGCAGCTGCTGTAAAGACGGAATTAGACCAATTGGAATTGGTGCCAAGCCTTTGCAGCTGTCGGTTTAATATAGATTTGTGCCATTTCATAAGACGAAAATGAAATCAAAGCATTTTTCTTTTTATTATCGGCAAAGCAAACAATTGGAAATTGGCTTTTTGGGTGAATAGGGCCAAGAAGTAGAACTAGTGCTGGTAAAAGTTATAAAAAAAGATATCGGTCAGTGGTACATTTGAGTGGTAGAAAATATGAGTGCAAGTTTAGACTAAATCGCATTCAACTGCCGCAATGATATTGACAAAACTAGAAAAGTGAGAAATTGAGAAACTGAATAAACTGAGAAACTTTGAGACTGGGAAACTGGCAACTGACAATTGGTGACTGGTAACTGGAAACTGGCGCAGCTGCGCCAACACTGCTCTTAGTTCATTAATTTGTCTAGCTCGAAAAATTGCCGTGGAAAATTCTCTTACCCGCATCGAATGTTGTTTGCACGAGTTAACGACTGAGTATGCCATGAAAATGGTCAAGTAATGTCAGAGCTCGCGGTTAACCTCGTTTTTATGCCTTGCCCGCTCAGAACTTTATTGTATGCAAATGAAAAGTGAAATGGAAGAAAACTACACGGAAAACTATGACTTATAATTGTGCACTTTAACCACTATAAACATTTTATACATATAGTATATACATATATAAGTAATGGTAACTTACCTTTGTGAATGTAAGCAGCACGCCAAGCAGTAAGCCGAACAGCAGCCAAGACGTTGTCAACTTTAAGCTGGAGCTCCGACGAGCTTCCTTTGTGTGGTATGTCATCGTAGTGCACGTTCGTTGTCTAAGTCTTTTGTTTGCGACTGCGATTATCGGTATCCTTTAGGTAAAACTGCAATAAGTCGTTTATCAAACATTTGCATTGAGCAATTGTGTAAATTGTATAAATTGTTATGACAAATAATGGCAAATTTCATGCACCTCACGCAGTTGGCAACTGAAAGCTGCTCCCAGTTGGCACTCATAAAAAATTACTCATTTAACATTATCATTGTTGTTGTAAATGTTGCTTCTACATTAAGCTTTGAGAAATTCTCATCAATTGATGATTCAATGATAGAACAATGCAAGCTTCATTCAATAGCCGGCTAGTGCTGTGCTGTGCCGTGCCGTGCTCTGCTGTGCTGTGCTTTGCTGTGTTCTGTTGTGCTGACGTTAGCTAAACGATTTCCTGCGGTTGATTGCCTCGATTTCAACAGCGCAGCAGCTGCATTTTCTAAGATTGTAGAAAGATTTTGTGGTTTTCTAGCCATAACTTTCTAGGAAATTTTTGAAGTGCGCAAACGTGACACTAGTATTTTAACGGGCTGCCACAACAAAATTTCTAATCTTTTAATATGATTTTACATCAATGAAACTTTTGCTGTAATGTGGGCCAAAGTCATAACGCATCTGTTTCTCACGTACACGATTTCGTTTTCTATTTTCATACAGATAAAAAAAAAAAATCAAAAGCGCGCCGACTTGATTGATCTAAACTTAACATTCGAATTTAAAGAGAATTTGCTTGAAATCTTGGAAAAAAGGTTTGCGAATCGTTTCAAAATCAACCCAAAAAAAAAAACAAAACATTGAGCTTATATGTTATTTTTTAAAAACAAGTTTTTTTTTTTTGAACCACATATGAATGTATGAGCACATTGATTTGTGGTATGCCGAAAAAAAAAAATAAAAAAATAAATGCTAAAAATTATAAATGACCAAAAAAAAAATAAAAAAATATTTGTCAGTCCGAAAAGTATATACTCTAACGAGAGTAGACAAATTATTCTTATTATTCTAATTAAATTATTAAAAATAATTCCTAGTGTTAGACTAAGTACAGTGAATACTACAATATATGTATGAAATATTTGAGTCAAATTCCATGAATGCAATTTTTTAAAATTGAAAGAATATTTTGCATTGACGATAGATCAGCAAATAGAACTAGATCGCTTCAAATATTGATGTAGATTGAGAATATGTTTATATATTTGGATAATTTGTCAATCCTTTTTCTGTGTGTTGCAAGCTTTTAGCTCAAATGAATGTATAATTTGAAAGAGTATAATAAAACAAAAACAAAAATTGAGTGGACTGAGAGCAAGCTTACGTCATTAGATCGTATTGTTTACTACCATTGAAGGCAATATGAAACGTGAAATTGTTGGCGATGAGGGAAATATTAGATAAGTCAAATGTGTATTAACATGTGTATAGAGAACTATCATTGAGTGATATCATTGGAGGCATCACCTCATTTCTGACATTTGTCATTGTTTGTTTGGTCAACTTAAAGTTATTTATAGCCAGACTTTATAATTTATATGATGTTTGCTTCTAAGAGCACTCTATTTAGCGGAAACAACAGCTCGACAATAGCAACCTACACACGCTTTAATCATGTACATGCACACAAACACACACACATAGTTACTGACAGCCAAGCTCAACAACAGTAAAGTTTCAACGTATTGTTTTTGTTTAAAAGTTATGCAGCGCAAACAATGTTTATGCAATACTCTTTAGCTGTAGTGTTAAAACCTTTGGGCAATAAGTTGTTAAATTTCGTTTTTCGTTTCGTTTAATACTAAACTACGTTAAGCTAAGAGAAACGACAAAGTTTTTTTTTTTTGCCAATAAGCAAGTTAAGAGCGCATCATTGCAATTAAAGAGTTTCTTGGAAAATTCGCGACTTTGCAAGTTCCAAAAAAATAAAGAAGAAATATATAGAGAAAATTGAAATCAAATTTATTTCTTCCGTTAGTTGCAACTGTTTCCTTATAGCTGATACATGAATTTTGCCATAGATTGTTTATTTTGTTTCATATTCATGAAGTTTTTTTTTTAAGTATTATTTATGCAAACATTTTATCTATTTCTTTATATGTTCACTTCGTTGTTGTGTCCGTTCAAAGCGCGCTCTTTGGCAATTTGGTAAGCGAGCGCGCACGTGAAAACAAGTTTTATGCAACAATTTGTGACGTATTTTATTTATATTTAAATAATTTGGATTTTGGATTAGATTGTCAGTTGGCAATACAATCACACTCACATTATATATATTATAATATTTTGTTTTGTTTTTGTTATTGTTTTTTATTTTGTGTTGGCCAGCAACGCGCTTAAATGACTCAAAATAGAAAAACACAAAGTTTCCGCTTGACACGTTTGTAACAACTTTACGGCTCGAGAGTTTCGTTTCGACTGAAACTGGCAGCATGGGGGCCTTTAGCTGGATGCTCATGCTCCAAGCTGGCATTAGTTGCCGCTCTACTGCTGTTCTTCTCGTTATTGTTGTTGTTGCTGTTGCTGTGGCTGTTGTTGTCTGCGCTTTGCACTGTGCGTTGCGTTGTGCGCTCTTTCGCTATTGCGTTTTGTTGTTGTTTTGTGTTTACACACAGACATTTTTTTCATGTCTCGCTTTTTAGTCACATCTTTCGTTTGTTTAACTCCTCTTCTGCATTATGTTGGTACATTCGTAAATCGAGTTGCCAGATCGCCCGAAAAAGAATATTTGAATCAACTGGCATTTTGAGCTATTGTCATTCATATTATAACCGTTACGTTATCAACACATTTGTATGTGCTCGTATGTGTGCGTATAAGTATGTGTGTGTGTGTGATGTTACACACGTAAAAAGAATTGAATGAATCGATACACCCCCAGTTTTACTATGAGGCGCAGGCGCACTTGTTCTATGGGGGTTATAATACACTGAGAGTATGAGTTTTGGGCACAATGTTGAATACAGTGTTGAATAGCGCAACATAAATAACGGACAATTACAAAATTGATATATAAATTGAAATAATAATAATAAAAAAAATAGTAGAATTAATGTTATTGTGATAAATTTCAAAATATTCATAATGATAATTTAAATAATTTAAGTATTCATAAATTTTAATTATTTAATAATAAATTAAAGAAAATTGCTATCACTTTCAACACCAATTCGCTCTCAAAGATTTTACGCTCTCTTTGTTGTACTCTTCTCTCATTCCGTTACACATTACAGTTTTGGTGGGAATTTAATATATAACAAGACGAATTGACGCTCAGTGAAAATTTCATCACCGTCGTTGATAGTTCAGCTCTTCTTAGCATTGTGCGCTCGAAATTATAGCAAAACTAAAGTAGAAAAAGGAATTCAAGTGTTCTGATATCTGATCATTAAAGTCATCTTAAAGTCTATTCGGTTTACTTTAATTACAAAACTCTTATCTAATTATTTCAATATAAATTCTAAAGTGTTATTCATCTTAGTTCTGTTAGAGCTAAAAATAATCATAACTCAAGCCTAAAGGAATTTTGGTATTGCCAAAAAAAGGAAAAAGAAACGAGGAAAAAAAATCGAAACACGGTAAAATTTCTGTATCACTAAGTCAGTCAGACAGGCAGTGTGTTTGCGAGTGTGTGAGTAAGCGACTGTATGTATGTGTGTGTGTGAGTGTGAGTTTGCGTGAATGTGTGTGTCTGAGTGTATGTGATAAGCGTAGTCTGACGCCGTAACAACAAACCCCACAGGCAAAAGTAAAAGCAGCAACAAAGGCAGAGGCAGTAACATAAGCAATGGCAGCGGCAGAGGCAGAGGCAGAGGCAGTAACGTTTTATTGAATTAGGCGTAAAACAAAAAGCGGTAACGATTAAAGCATTCTGATTGCGCCTACAACGTGTTCAAACGTGTCTAAATTTAAAACGGGGTTGAGTTTTAGGCAATTGGCAAACTGACAACTGACAACGGGATTGAATTAAGTGTGCAAATTGTGTAATTTATTTTATGCTTTGACTTTGACTATTACCTAAATTATCGTTTGCCTCAATAAATAATTAATTAATAATAATAATCAACAGCCTAGAAATATGTAATATGTAATTTATAGCAAATATTAGTTTATTCATTTTACCTAATGGAAATGCAATATGCATATGTATGCTATGTGTGTATGTATATAGCAGCATGCATACACATAGTAACACACACACACACACACATTGCACGTGGACTTAGCTGTGAAAGTTGCAATTAATGTGCTTGCGTCTGTCTGTAAAGAAAAGTTGTGCTGCATTCGTAGTTATTGCTGTTGCTGGATATTGCTATTTCTGTCCGAGTCTTTGACCTCAACTGCAAGTCGTTGCCACATTTCTGTCACATTGTCTGTGTGTGCGTGTGTGTGTGTGTGTGTGCTGCTTCTCGTATCTTTTTTCCATTTCTTGTTGCTCTTGTCTAACTCTAGATAACTGTAGAATACATTTACTGCTGCCTTTGCTTTCAGTATTCAATAAATACTAAATCTAATA
>JBAMBR010004358.1:12500-25745 GCA_037044475.1 Zaprionus obscuricornis | reverse complement strand
TAAATTAACGTAACAATTGACCTTCAACAACAAAAAAAAAAAAAAACAAATACAACTTTTCAAGCTGTTTTTTGAGCCCCTTTTCTTCTTTTGACAGCAAAAAAATTCCTTTGCCTAGCGAGAAAAAAACTTGACAGGCCGCAAGAAAAGTGTCTGGCTAAAAACGCTGGGCAGCATTTGTGGCTAAAGAAACACAAACAGACCAAAAAATAAAAAAAAGGCTGTTAAAATGGCCACAAAGCGTTGACTAGTCCATAGAGATAAGCATAGTGTGAGCAGAGGCTGGCAGGCAGGCAGGCAGAATGAAAGGGAGTGAAAGGAAACGCTGATATGTAGCAAGGATTGGCCTAGATCTTAAGCTATATGGCGCGTTGTTCAAGTTAAGACAGATAGACAGACAGACAGTAGTAGTAACAGCAACAACAACAGTAACGGCAACAACGACGACGACTCTTTGGCCATAAATATCTTTTGGATGTTACCGAAAAAACGTGCAGCTGCCAAAATCGGTTGGCGAACAGCGAAAAACGCCCGATGTTGCTCGTTCTGCTTCGCTTTACATTGCTTCTTTGCTGCTCTGCTCTTGGCTCTTGGTCTGAGAGATACATGAAAAGCAATCAGTGTATTGACCACAACAATTTTGACATGTTGCGCATACAAATTAGAGCAGTCGACTGTAGGCTGCAAAAGCTATCAAGTGGCAACTCAGGAGAGAGGGGAGAAAGAGAGCATCTCTTTCTCACTGTGAAGTAGCCCCTACAGGCAGACAGAGAGACCGACAGACAGACAAGCCAAAAGCCAATCCCTGGACGAAGCCAAAGAAGCAGCTGCAAAACGGCAAAACAGAAGCCGCAAAAGCGACAAGCGATGAGCAAAAGCAAAAGCAAAAAAAATTGGAGTGGGAAGCAGCAGCAACAACAACAACAACAACAAGCATGAGCAACTCAAGCAAAGGCAAAAAAGTAACAGCAGAAAGTGTTGACCAAAAGGGGCAGCAGCAAAAAAAAAAGGCAAAAAAAAAATCCAGCAAAAAAAAAAAGCAAAATCAAAAACAAAGCAAAAAGCAAAAGCAAATCGAGCAAAACGCCAAGCATGATACGCTTTAATTAAAAGTCGTATTTGCAAGCTAATAAGCAAGACGAATATTTAATACACTTTTTGCATAATATTTTAAAAATATAAAAACTAAAAAAAAAATATTCAAAATATTAAATAATATTCAAAATATTAAATAATATTAAAAATATTAAAAAATTCAAAAATTTAAAAAAAAAAACTTTAATAAACTGTTAAAAAATCTTCAGAAATATGTAAATTTTTATAATGCATAACAAAATACACTATGAAAGACTTAAAGCTATAAAAAAAAAAAATTTTGTTACTTTCTTAAAAGATTTACATAAAAAAAAAAATATTTTATAATTCTCTTTTTGCGTTACAATAAAATCAACATAAAAAACTAATCAAAATATTTTGACATAAATTTTAAGATTTTCATTGAAATAATACAAAAAAAAAAAAAAAAAAAATAAAGATCAAGTTGTAAATGAATATATTAAACGTAGCAGCATTGTATGCAGCAGCAGCAGCAGCAGAAGCTGCTCTCAAAAATTTTGTTAGGTAACCAAAATGTTGAGTAAATCTTAAGACTTTCAATAGAAGAACATCAGAAAAAAAAGCAAAAAAAAAAGTTATAACAGTTCTTTGCCTACGACGAATGATGTTAATGACTTTCCAGAGCTGTCTGTTAATAGACATAGAAGAAGAAGAGAGTGGCAGATGCAGAGGCAGAGAAATGCGAGCAAAAGCAAAAAAAAAGAAAGAAAAAAGAAAAAAATACTTGAAGAGCACGCAAAGCATTGCCAAATTGGCAGACATAATAAACAACACAAAATTGTGATATGTATGCAGAGATATTTGTGACTCTATGTCTCTCTCTCTCTCTCTCTCTCTATCTCTGTCTTTCTTTATATATGTTTACCTGCCTGCTGCCCACCAACTGCAAATGCTAATGAATACCAGTAGCCAGAAATTTCGTATGAAATAAATAAATTCCCATTCCCAATAACAATTCACAAACGCAATTCAATCAAAACGCGTCGCGCCGACTCAGCAAAACTTGAGGTGTGACTGTAGCCAAGAGATAAACGTACGTTGAAGTAAGAGAGTGGAAGAGGGAGAGGGGAAGAGCGCAAGAGGGATTTGCTGTCGTTGGCGTATGGTGAGTTTCGTTGAGTGTTGAACGCGGACTGCTGTGTCTCTTTGTGGTGGTGGTGGGCTGTGGTCAAGCAGCAGTAGCAGCAGTAGCAGAAAAAAAATGCCTGCACGTTCAATTTTGCTAGCGTTTTGTTGGCGTTTAAAAACGCGCCTCATGACTTTCGCATGCAAAACGCGTGCGATAAACCAAATCAAGCGGAAAATACGACAAAAAAAAATACAAAAAAAAAACCAACAACAATTAAGAAAAAACTAAGCAAAGAATGAATAATAATTTGTGCTAGATATGCAATTAAAAAAAATATATAAAAAATAAATAAAAATGATGCACAAAGAAAAAAAGAAAAACTATTTGAATGTGTGAAAAATGTTCAAAATGTTCAAAAAAATGAGTCACAAATTAAAAATAATAAATAAAAAATGAAATTTGTTAAGCGCAAAGAGAAAAGAAAAAACAAACTAACTAATTATGCTGCATAAACATGCACAAACGTGCTTAAACGTGTGCTCATTACTATTACAAATGACTTTGCATAGCAACTGTGACAAAAAGCCAAAAGAAATAATAGCAAAAACATGTTTAAAGAAATCTTAAAAAAAAAAAGTTAAAATATTACTAACAAAATTCATATGTCGAAAATTTTGCAAATTTTAACAAAAAAATTTTTTTGCTGCAATAAAATGAATGAGTAAGAAAAACAAAAACAAAAGCAAGAGAAAAACAATTGCAAGAAACGTGCATAAAATACTTGAGAAAATTTTTGTCTTTTGCTGCAACAAACATTGAGACGCAAATAAAAAATTTTACAAAAATTATAATTTAAACTGCAAAATGTTTTTTTTGCAAAATTTTCTGCAAATTTATGCAAAATTTTTCTGTAATCAAATCAACGACAAAAAAAAAACCAAATAAATAAATATTCACAGTGAGCCTACAGAGAGAAAAAAACTAAAGAATTGAAAAATTGAAAAGCAATGCCGAGGTCGCTGCTGATGTTGCTGCTGTTGCTGCTTCGTTGCATTCAAAAGTTTGACCAAATTTTATTATTGTCAGCAAATGTTATTGAATTTTTATGTAGACAATAACAGCAACAACAACAACAACAAGGCAGCAGTGGCAGCAGCAGAGACAGAGGCAGAGGCAGCAGCAGAGGCAGCAGCAGTAGAGGCTTAAATATGCAAGAAGCTTGCAATTGTTGTTGCTGTTGCTGTTGCTGCCGCTGCTTATTGCACGTTGCGTAGCATTTTTATTTTTTTTATTTTTTTATTTGTGCGTCGTTTGTTTAAACAGCTGCCAAAGAGTTGAAAGCAAACGAAGAGTTGAGCTTGCTTTGCTGCCTCACCCGCACACACAGAGACAAACAGACAGACAAACAGTCAGACAGACAGAGAGAATACTTTTTGGCTGTGCTGTGTGTCGCATGCATAAACATGGCAACAAATAACGGTAAATACAAATGTATCTATAGTTTGTCTTGCTGCTTGCTCTATGCATGTGACATGTGTGTATGTGTGTGTGTGTGTCTGCTGTGTGTGTGTGTGTGTGTAGCACATAAATTCCATATGCCAAACGCCGAAAAACTGAAACTAAACTCAAACTGAGCAAACTGAGCTATGGCTTTAGTTTTGAGACTGTGGTTTCAAGTGGGGGGGTGGGGTGTGGGGGCGCGCCTGAAGGGAGGCGTGGCATGGCACACTATACATAGGTTGCCAGACACTGGCTCAAAGTATTAACAGTGCAAAAAGTTTCAGCACAGAAAATAAATGCAATAAAAGTGCGAGCAAGAGAGAGAGAGACAAAGAGAGAGAGAGAGAGGAGAGAGAAGAGCGAAAGAGAGAGAACGAAGCAAAACAAACAAATGCTACGTAAAAATAGAAGAAGAAAAATAAAAACAAATCAAATGTTTTTGGGAGTCTATTGAGACGCCATCTGGCGTTGAGTAGTAGCAGCAAACAACAACAGCAGCCGCAGCAGCTGAAGACAATTTTGCAAATTGCCAAAAGCGAAAATCAAAATATAAATAAAAAATAAATAAATATAAAAATAAAAAATTTATGTGAAAATGACAAAGAAAAATAAAAAAAAAAAGTTCACGAAAATTTCATATAGATTTCAGATATCAGATCAGCTTAGAAAAGCGACTGGGGAAAACTCGAAGAAAAATTCATAATTAGAGTAAAGAAAATTTGGGTTTCCTTTTATTTTTTTTTTAAAAATTTAAATTTATTTTTTTTTTTAATTTAGATTTTTTTTTATATTTTTTTTTATTCTTTTTATTTATTTATTTTTTTTTATTTATTTTTTTTTTATTTATTTATTTTTTTTTTTATTTATTTATTTTTTTTTTATTTTTATTTATTTTTTTTTTTATTTATTTATTTTTTTTTTATTTTTATTTATTTATTTTTTTTTATTTATTTTTTTTTTATTTATTTATTTTTTTTTTATTTTTTTTTATTTTATTTTATTTTTAGATTTTATCTTATTTTATTTTTGTTTTTTGATTTTTTAGATAGATTTTATTATTTTTCTGTTTTAATATTTTTAAAAATATTTTTGATAAAGTTTTTGCCAATTTATTGCCGTCATAATGGAAAAAAAAAGGAAACTCAAAGTCTCGCTTTGTCACTGCAACTCTTGCTATGTCTCTATCTCTCTCTCTCTCTCACTCTCTGTCACTGCTTTTGTCATTGTCACTGGACTAGACTCATATATATATATATATAACTCTATATATCATCTGATATTTTCGGTTTTTGTCATTTGCTGCTGCTAACCCAATTTTCATATAGAAATTTTGCAAATGGAAAATGTGAAAATTCGTTAGTGCAAGTGCAAGAGAGAGAGAGAGAGAGAGAGAGAGAAAGAAGTGAGAGTGAAAGAGCGCGCAATGAGAACTTCAATTTTGTAGCAAATCCCAAAGTTGCCACACGGTTAGCAAAAAGTGCCAGCAGCAGAAGGAGTGAAAGAGGGAGTGAGAATGAGAGAGAGGAGGAGTGAAAGAGACAGAGCTGCAAAAGCGTGACTTGCTGCAGGATGTGCAGGGCGTTAAAGCTGTCGCAGCTGCTGTTGCTGCTGTTGTTGTTGCTGCTGCTTTGCTTTTGCTGCCGTCTGTTTCTTGTTGTTGTTTTATTCAAATTTTTTTTTTTAGCTCGTTTTTCGGTGGCATTTCCGCAATGGCAACGTTTCGTTTTTGCGTATTTTGCACGTAAATTTTGGAAACAAACAAAATATTTGTTTAATTTATTTTAATTTCGAAGTTGCAGCAGTTGCTGTTATTTTTTTTTTTTATTTTTTATTATTATTATTTTTCACTTTTTCCTGCACTTTTTACCACTACTGACAGCACAGGAAGCGTAGCAGAAGAAGAAGAAGAGAGAGAGAGGAGATAGAGGGAGTGGAAGTTGGGGAAAAAAAAAACGTGTGCCGCAGGCTGCACGCGTGTTGGCTACAAAAACAAGAAGAAGATGAAGCGGAGAGAGAGAGAGAGAGAGAAAAAAAAGGATGCGCCAGCAATACAAGAAGAAGAAGAAGCAGCAGCGGCAACAGCAACTAAAACGACAACAACAACAGCAGCAACGAGAACAACAACAACAACAACAACAGTGTTTGAAAAACGAGCCACAATCATAATTCACGCGCGTTTTGTGAGTGCTAAGCGGGTCGGCAGGCAGCAAGTGAGAAACAAAGTGAAAGAGAGCGAGAGAGAGAGAGTGAGAGAGTGTGAGGGAATGCAGGAGACAGACGGCAGGCAGCATTTGGTCGTGCCAGGGCACAGGAAATGAAATGAATGTGGAAAAACTCAAAGGAAAAACGTAAAACTGTGCAGCAAGCGTGCAAGTGCGAGCGAGATAGCAAATAAACGTACATATGTGTGTGTGTGTGTGTGTGGCAGGTAGAATAAGAAGAAAAACGAGACGCATATAAATAAAACAAAGCGCAAGCGACAAGCGACAAACGAAAAACGTGAAACGAGGGAAAAAAAAATAAAAAGCAAAGGCACGAAAATAAAAATAACAACAACAAAAACGAAAGAAAAACAAAAGTAAAAGAAAAAGAAGAGAAAAAAAATAAGAAAAAGAAAAACAAGACGAGAAATATAAAGGCAGACGAGCAACGCATCTTAACTAAGGCAACAGCAGCAGCAGCAGCAGCAGCCAAACACTTGAAGAGACAACAGCGGCAGGCAGAGCAGTGGCAGAGCAGGCAGCTAAAGGATAACAACAAGAAAAAAAGATACAAAGATACAGAGAGAGAGAGAGGCGCAAAACTAAACTCAATAAAAGATACTTTTATTGCAGATACATTTCATTAGTTGTACAACACGAAATTGAAATTGATATTTATTGGCAGACAAATGCAACATTAATTATTCTTCTTCTTCTTGTTAAAGCCAAAAAAATTCATTGTTTAGCCACAATTTGTGCTTAACGGTAAATGCAAAATGATGAAATTAATTTTTTTTAAGTAAATTTTCTTTAAGTTTTTATTTATTTTTTTGTTTATGCGTTAGAATTATTTTTATTAATTTTATTTTATTAATTTTATTTGATTATTTTTACTATTTTTATTTATTTTTATTATTTATATTTATTTATTATTATAATTTTCTTTATTTCCATTTTATTAATTTGATTTTATTAATTTTTAAGGTTTTTCATTTTTTTTTTTAATTTTTACTTTTGCTTTTATTTGTATTATTTTCATTTTTTTTTTATTTATATTTGTATTATTTTTTACTATTTTTATTTATTTTTATTTATTCGTGATTATAATTTTCTTATTTCTATTTTATTAATTTGATTTTATTAATTTTTATTTATATTTATTTGATTATAAATTTTTAAAATTTTTTTTTATTTTTACATTTACATTTATATTTATTATTTTCATTTTTTATTTGTATTATTTTTATCTATTTTTATTATTTTATTATTATTTTCATTATTTTTATTGGTTTATTATTATAATTTTTCTTTATTTTATTATTTTTATTTATATTTATTTAATATTATAATTTATTTTATAAATTTTATTTATATTTATTTATTATTATTAATTTGTTTTTATTTTTTTTTTTACTATTGTTTTTATTTATTTTTTTTAATTTTATTATTTATATTTGTATTATTTTTATTTTACTTTTATATGTATTATTATATTTATTTTTATTTTATTTTTTATTATTATTATTTATTTATTATTTTGTATTTTTATTATTTTTATTTATTATTTTTTATTTCCTATTTTGAATTTTTAGTTTTTATATTTTTATTTATTTTTATTATTTTTATTTATATTTATTTATTATTATAATTTGTCTTTATTTTTATTTTATTATTTATATTTTTATTTTATTATAATTATTTTTTACAAATTTTATTTTATTATTAATATTTTTATTATTTTTATATTATTATTTTTATTTTTTTTATTATTTTTATTTTATCATTTTTTTATTATTATTTTTATTTGTACTTTTACTACTCTTTCTACTATTATTTTATTCTTATTATTTTATTTCTTATTTTTATTTTTGATATTTTTATTTTCATTATTTTTATTTAATATTTTAATTATCATTTCAGCTAACATTTCAACAGCCGCTGCTTCTGCTGCTGTCGCTGCCTCTGCTGCTTCTTCAAATGTCTCTGCTCTGTCTTTCAAACACTTGCTGCTGCTGCTGCTGCTGATTTCGTTGCCAAATTAATTGCTGATATTGCTGCTTCTATTCTCAGCTTCCATTCTCAGTCGCTGCTGTCGCTCTTTAATTGTCTCTGCCGCTGCTGTCACTGCTTCTATCGCTGCTTCTATCGCTGCTGCTATCACTGCTATTATCTAAGCTTAATCTGGCCTCTGGCACTGCTACTGTCTCTGCACTGTTACCTCAGCTGCTATCGCTTGCCTCTGTTGCCTCTTCAACAGTCTCTGCTGCTGCTACTGTTGCTGCCTCTGCCTCTGCCTCTGGTGCTGCTACTGCTGCTTCTTCTTCTACTTGATATACACACTAACAAATCTTCTAATGCCTCTAGAGATCATTTACCGCTAAAGTTCCATAGAGAGTTCATTGATTTTTGACTCTGGCGACATAAGTTGACATAAGGTGAGGCAGGCAACGTAAACGCACAAAATTATTTCTTTCTCTCTCTCTCTGTCTCTTTCGCTGCGTGTGTGTGTGTGTGTGTGTATGTGTCAGAGGTCCAATTAAAATGTCAAATCAAATCGTTTTATTTATTAAATGCTTACAAACTATACAAAAAAAAAAAAAGAAACATAAACATAAACATAAACACGAAAAATCTTTAACGGCTGCATGCGAGAAAAATAAAAAGGGGGCGAAAAGTGCTAAGAGCAAATGCTATAAACTTTGCGACGTGTGGGCGACAAAAAGGGGGGAGAATGAGATAGTGTGTGAGAGAGAGAGAGATAGAGAAGGCTGCATGCCACATTGTCTAATAGCAAACTGGACGCATTGTTATCTTTGTTATTGTTGTTTTTTGAGTGTCAAAAGATTCTTTGCGTAGCATTGAAAATTGCTTGTTAATCGCATACAAATTGGGGGGAAAGAAGAAATATTGTGTTTGACTGACAGATTGACAGATTGACAGATTGAACGATTGAACATTTTGATTGACTGAAACGATTAAGTTTTGTAATGCAATTGCAACAGAGGCAAACAGTGGAAGTGGCAGTGGCAGCGGTCACTGAGGGTTAAGGGGCAGGCAGGAAGAAAAAGAAAAAAAAAACTTTTGCCAAACAAAAGTTTAGCCAAAAGCTGTCAAAGTGCGATCAAAGTGCGAATGCGATAAAGAAAGAGAGAAGAGAGAGAGAGAGAGGTAGGGGTAGGTGTAGATTGTCGAATAGTCGACGAATAAAACTAACGGTGAAAACTGTCAATGGACGACAACATCGACAACATCGACGACGTCAATGACAGCCAAGCAACAAAAACAACTACAAAAAAAAAACTTGACTAAATGTAACGTGACAACAGCACGAAGAAGAAGCAGAAGAAAACGATGAGGAAGCAGAAGTAGAAAAACAACAAGAACCGTTAGAAATAAAGCAACAACAGGTGCTACAAGTAGTAGAAGAAGAAGAAGATGATGACGAAAAAGTAGAAGCGCAGCAGCAGCAGCAGTAAAAGCAGAACAAGTTGTAGCAGCAGCAGCAGCAGCAGCAGGCGGGCACAAAAAGCAACAGCAGCAGCAGCAGCAAGAAGCAGCAGCAAAAGCAAAATAAAGTCAAGTAAAAGAGGAAACTGTCATAAACAAAAACTTATGTTTGGCTGCGAGATGCGCGTCGCTGTAGCAGCAACAGCATCCAGCAGCAACAGCAGCAGCAGCAGCATAAAGAGAAGGATACAAAATAAAAACAGTAAAAATTGAAAAGTGATGCAAAAAAAATTTTTGAATGTTACGGCAAATCGATGGAAAGATTGAGAAAAAGAGAAAGACAGAGACAGAGAGAGGGAGTAAGAGAGATGGCGAGTTAATTTTGATATACTATAAGAACTAAGAGACAGGCAACAACAACAACAAAAAAAAGTTAAAAAATATTTTTGTTCATTTTTATTGCGACCGTTGAGGCAATTGAAACTTTTGGCAGACACAAAAAGAAAGAGAAAAAAGAAAGGAAAAAATTGAAAAAAGGAAAAAAAATTGCTTAAGCTATCATAATAACCCAAAGGGACGCACATAAAGGAGATTGACAAAGGCCAAAAGCAAAGAAATTGGCAAAAAAAAAAAAAAAAAAAAAGTGTTTCCTGAAATCACAGTAAGATTAAGACTGACATATGGAGAAGTAATATAATAAAGAAGTAGAAGTAGAAGTAGAAGTTGCAACTGAAACTGAAACTGAAACTTGACATGGATAAATCAGAAAGTTGAAAACAACAAAAAACAAAAACAAAAAAAAAAGTTAACTAATAACTCAAAAGATTTTTGCATAATATAGAAAATTTTGTATTTGAAGACAAGAAAAATCTGTACAAAAATATTTTCTTCTTTTGTTTTGAAATGAAATAAACAAATTTATTTGGAATGTTTATATAGATATGTATATGTCTATATAAACATAAATAGATATAGAAATAGCTGTATATATATATTTAGATATACATAAAATTTATGTTTTATAACTCTAGCTAAATACTATAAAATGAAAAGCTAAAAAATTTAGCTACTAATTTTTCGGCTACTAATTTAAGTTCTTCACGCCGCACTGTTAAGTTCTTTGGCTTAACTTTAATATCTTTGTTATATAAATATTATCACAGCTTTTTTTTTAGTCATATCACAGGTATCAAAAACTTGTAGTACTATTTACTTTTTGCTTTAAATTTCAAGTTTCAATTTCTAGCTGCTGCTTTGTAGCTCTGTTCGCACTTATCATAATCAAAATTTAGCAAGCTGAACTTCCTAGTCTTTCAAGCTTTTATTTAACTATCAGTTCAACTAACACTCCCTCTCTCTCTCTTTCTCTCTCTCACTCTGTCTTGCTTAAGCTTATGCTAATCATATTGCGCTCTTTAATTAATAAATGTTTCTGTTTCTATTTCATTCATTTGGTTGCGCTTGCACTTCTCTTTCTTCTACATAGATAGATAGCGCGCTATGCTGACCTGCAAAGTCTTTAATATTTTCATTCTATAATTTCACGTTCTTGCTTTACACCAAGATAAGCTTTACATATGCAGCTTTACACACAAACACAAACACACACACATACATATATATATAAATATATTACATGCTTATAATTTGCTTAGCAATCACATTTTTGTTTATTTCTTATCTCTTCACACACACACAGACACACATATAAGCATTCACACACCTGTGCATAATGCTGTCTCGCTTTTGCATTGCCTTTTGCCTCTCACTGCGCTCACACATTGCGCTCACACACTGCGCTCACTCTCTTAATATCGTCAAGCTTAAGCTTAAGCTTTGCTTATTACAATTATTACTTATGCCTTTTGCTTCTTCTACTTTTGCTTTAACTTTTCATATCACGTTTTTTTTTTATATATTTATTTATTTATTTTTTTTACATATTTTTTTGACTTACCGATCAAATGTAATTTCCAATCGCATTTTGCTGTTGCATTGCAGCTGCTGCTTCTCCCGCTACGTGCTGCTGTTGCTGTATTTTCTGTGCTTCTTGCTCCTTTTGTTGTTATTGTTTTTACTGTTGTTCTGCTCATCTTGTCGTTGTTCTTGTTTTATATTTTATTTTTATATGTTTAGTTTTTTTTTTCGTTTTTCGTTTATTGTTATTATCTTTTCAGCGCTGCACTTGACGTTGTTATTTTTTGTTCTTCTTCTTCTTCTGCTTCTTATTTAGCGATGAGAAAAAAAAAGTTTTGCACTTCCTTTTGTTTTTGTCTCGTTTTGGCAAAACGGTAAAAGTTGCACCGTTAAACCGCACGTTACTCTCTTTAACACCACACGCTGTCTTTCTCTTTCTCTCACTCGCTGACTCCTTTACGTCTAGGAGTTAGACTTACAGCAGCGCCACATTGTTCAATTTTAAGAAATTAAAAAAAAAAAACCGAAAGAAGTGTCGAGTCTTAAAACAAAATAAAAAAAATTATCAACAAAATAGAAAAACAACTTTAAATTCAATATGGCGGCGCGTCTTGCTGTTGTTGTTGTTGCTGTTATTGTTGGCCCTTATGTTGGCCAGGTCTTAAACCTCAAGCATTTTCATTGCTATTGCCCTGCACTTCACACAATAGAGCAGCGCGCACACATTTACAAACGTACACACGTACACATAGGCGCAATACGCACACCTATTCACTGTTATAATCGGCCGTTTGCTTCGTCTTCTTCTTCTACTGATTTGTGCGCTCTTGCTCTTGCAGTTGTTGTTGTTGTTAATCAGAAATCACTATGCAGGCGACAACAAGCGACGCTTGAAAGGTTTCCAAGAAGCATTTACTAATACAATTGCACAAATACGAACACACACATACACGCACGCACATATGCACAACACACGGCGCGCTGAGAGACGTGTAAAAACCTTTTTTATATTCTGTCTCTCTCGTTCTCACTCTTTCTTATGTTGTTGCTGGTGCTGCTGCTGATGTTTTAAAAGCGACGCGCGCGGCTCCTTGCTTATTTTCTGTTTCTTCTACTTCTTCGTTTTATGTTTCTTCTACTTGTTTAACTTGCTGTTGTTGCTTTTATTTATTATTTTTGTTGTTGTTGTTATTGCTGTTGTTGTTATTGTTGTTGTAAAAACCTGTTTGACAGGTTAGCAAAGAGACAGAGTTGCAGGCAAAAGCATTCGCCTCGTCAAGATCTCAAGTAAAACTAATGATGCCAAAGCCGGCGTCGACGTTGATGACGCAGCTGCGGCTGCTGCTGCTGCTGTTGTTAGCTGCGCTGCTTTTGCTTAGGTTTGGCTTTTAGTTAATAGTTTTTATACATTATTATTGTTATTTTTTATTTTTTTTGTTTTACTTTTGCTTTTGGCACACAATTTCGCACTAATACACTCACACAAGTTGTTGCTGCTACTGTTGTTTATTATTTTGCTGTTATTATTGCATTTGCAATTTACTTTAATTTTTATTTCTTTTTTTTTTTTTTGTATAATTTAGTAAAAACTTGTATAATTATTGCACTAAACGCTTCAATTGTAATTATATGTTATTTATTTATTATTTGCTTCACACATAATAACTGTAAACAAGACGAGAAGTACGACAACAACGACGATGGTTGATGACTTAAAAAATCGCGACGTTAAATTTTGCTTTTTTTTTTCGCTGTTGTTGTTATTGTTGCTGTTTTGGTGTTTGCAACTGAAACGGCGAGCGACAGCGCGACACGTCCGTACGTAGCGGCAAATGAAAAGAGAATGAAGACACTGCATACGAAACCGATTCAACGAACGATATTAATAAACAGCATAACGAAGAGAGTAACAGCAAACTGTAATACGAACAGTATGTTTCTCTTTTAAGCGACGGCAGCTGTGTAAAACTAAAAGCAGACACGACTCGAGCACGA